>LZPO01066685.1:49070-68513 GCA_001675575.1 Neotoma lepida
TTTTTTTCTTGCTTTTTGCACTNTCCTAAGTGTCAGGATGGGTCTCTAGTGGGTGGTGCATGTTAGGCATCCTTTCTATCGCTGAGCAAATCTCTTGCACCTCCCTTCAGGTTTTTACTGTTCATTTTACTGTTAGAATGAATTGGTAGTACTGCCAAGGCTCAGAGACAGGAAAGAAATCTGTTTCTGTTGTGAGAAATTGATTTAACCACGAGCTAGCAAACTATGGCCTGCAAAACAAATCTTGCCAGATGTCTGTTTTCATAAATAAAGTTTTATTGGGAGACAGCTTGTATGTTCTTTCACATGCTGTCTTTGGTTTGCATGCCTAGCACCTTATTTGAATATTTACTAAAAGTGTTGGCCAAATTCTGTGTCAGAATGCAGAGTAAATTATTTTAGTTTTTCATTGGCATTGCTTAGAACTCTCAATCCTGATCAAAAATATCAATGGTAATAAATATTGATCAGAATCAACATTCCATTGAGATGTATTATTGTTTTCAGTCACTTACAAACAATATTCCTATCTCATCCCTCTATTTTGCTGCCTTTGAACACATTAACTTGTTTTTCTACATTCACTTTATTGAATTTACTCTTCCTTCCTTCCTTCCTTCCTTCCTTCCTTCCTTCCTTCCTTCCTTCCTTCCTTCCTTCCTTCCTTCTTTCCTTCCTTCTTTCCTTCCTTCCTTCTTTCCTTCCTTCCTTCTTTCCTTCCTTCTTTCCTTCCTTCCTTCCATCTGTTTCTTTCCTTTTGTCTTTTTTTCATTCTGTGAAAATATTAGTAAGCATGGATGTGTAGTCTTACAAGGAAGCCAGAGATGAATGCCAGATATCATTTCTTCACTTTATGTTTTCACACTTAAAATATTATTTCATACAATATATTTATATTTTGCTTTTTTTCACTTCCCCCAGCTCTCAGATCTCATTTTTTAAGACAGCATTTCTTCCTGACCTCAAGTTGATGACATATTTGAGTAGGCTGATGAGGGTGTGAGCCCCTGGTATCCTGCTGCCTCTGCTGGGATCCACCCAATACTAATGTCTATGCTTTTATGCAGGTACTAGACTTGATGTCCAATCCTTATCCACATGCAGCAAACATTTTAGCAGTTAAATCATTTTCCTGTCCCCATCCTTTCACTTGAGAGTTATGGATTTAAGCTGCTTATTCCCAAGACCAATTGCTTAACCTAACTATGGAATCATTTTTCTTGTTCTACTTAAAGAATACACTCTAAAAATGTCACTTCTCTTTTATGTATCATCATAATTTTTGTGAGGTCCAGATATGAAGTAGGAAAGAAAAATATCAATTAATAATTTTAAGGAGGTTGGCCTGGGAAACAGGAAAGTTTGTCAAGCAAGTGTGGAATGGGAAAACAGTGGTTGCTTATTTTGAATCATGATAAAAAGACACAAGTTAGACATCCAAATGAAGCTGCTCAGTAGACAGGATGGTATGTGATTTTTCAGTTCTGGTCTCATATGGTCTGACTATATGGATGTGGATTTTTAACAACTAAGGTACAGTTAGTAGTTGTATTAAATACATATTACAGAGCAATGGAAAATTCTGTCATTTATAAAGTACAGTTTCAGTAGATGAAAACTGAAGACAGACACAAATGAAACTGAAAAAAATGCTGAGATATTTCCCAGAAATAGAACAGAATTTGGCAACTTAGAAGCAAATAATAATAATAATAATAATAATAACAACTGTTATTATTTTAAAATGGACAACTGATTTTATTTTACCAAATGTTATTGAGGAGTCAGGCAAAACACTGGCATATTACAATTGGATTTAGCAATGTGATACTCAGTAGTGACTGACGAAAGTGGTTTGACTCCAAGCAGCAAATTTTAATGGAGTTAGCAGAAAGGGGTATCACCATGAAAACAAACCCTGCACTCTTCTCTGAGGTGATGCCTAAAGAACACTGGAAAATGTCATAGCAATTCATTCCCATGACTGAGAAGGCAACTGGTCCTGGGGGAGAGAGGCATTCTGAATGTCATTCTCAGAATTATTCTTAGCAAAGCTGTCCCAGCTTACAGAACATAATCAAAGCACATTCGCTACAAGTGACCAGAATGACTTAGGAAATAAGCGCACTGATGTTCTCCATTGCACACAGCACACAAAATACAGGTCATCATCTGTAATACTCTACAGCATCAAAGTTTTCCAGTTCCTTAGATGAAAAAAAAATAATGAGAAAGATTTCCTAACAATGATAAATTGAATTTTCTAGCCATTGAGCAGATATAAATTGAGACTCTGAAGCCTGACTTGTGGAAACATAAAATAAATACACTTCTTACACACAAGTTTATATTTTCAAACTCATACTTGGTGCGATAACATGCCAAGGAATGGGTTTTTTTTTTTTGCATCCTTACTAAGTAAAGATTCTAAAAAATGTATTTCTGAGCACACTTATATTGGAATGTCAAGGGAACCTATATATTTTTGTTCAGCTTGGGAAGTAATGCTTCATTGTGGAAAACCTCTTGAGTGGTTTCTATGGTAATGAAAACGAATAAAAGAAAAGTTAAACAAAAGTTACTGATCAATATGAAAGAAAGGCAGAGACTGATAATTTGTGAAAGTTTAGACTTTGACTGAATATAAGAATAAACAAATGAATACCAAGATGTGAAGCCATTAACCTTATATCATTAATCATCTCTGGCTATCAGATGGATCACTTTTTTAATGGTGAATTTCTACAGGTTTATGTGAATTGGCTTTCAGGATAATAATGATTCATCCCAGCAGTGGCATGATTCATAAATAATGTATCTATAGAACAGTAATGCTTTAATTGCATAAAATAATAGTTTTCTTCATCAAGAATCAGAGGTTGGTAAGCTTATTAGTAACTAGCATGTCAGTAACTATAAGAAATAAATACTGAAGTATTTAAATGGGTTCATAATGTGTATTTATATAAACTTTGAATTTTCTTGCCTGCATTTGTATTAACTAAGTTATTTAAAAATTAATCATTTTCCCTACTTCTATATTTTTGTCTTTAACTATTCAATTTCTGTTGTCCGTTTATCTATGAATTTTATATAGATTTTCAACACAAATTTCCCAAGGCATAAGTAAAAGCAGTGTTTTATGAGAACAGTCATACTAATGACTACATATCCATGAATTAACAATATATAATAATAATAACAGTAATGTGTGCATCCTCATTTTCTCAGGATTCTTCTATGAATCTTATATGTTTACTAACTTATTCTCTCTTTATACTAACACTGTGTTATAGTCAGTATTCATAAAATTGTAACTCTGAAACAAACAATCTACATTTATGATGTCTTTCATAAAATTTACATAGTTAACTGAGATACATAAAGAACTAGAATACTGTGTGGGTATGCATATATCTGAAATCTCAACTAAATTATTCATGAGGTTGAGATAGGAGGATCACATGTTTGAGTCAGCATGGGTAACTATATACATTAAAAAAGGGATGGAAAGGTAGTTCACTTAAAGAACTTGCCTAGCAGACACAGAGAAAGAAAGAGAGAGGGAAACAGAATGAGAGAGGGAGAGGGAGAAAGAGAGGGAGGAACAGGGGGAGACACACACACACACACACACACACACAGAGAGAGAGAGAGAGAGAGAGAGAGAGAGAGGTAACTTGACTATACAATTTGTGTACATAAGCATCTCTGCTGCCCCTTGACAATAAGATTCATTTTCATGAATTTGTTACATAAAACCACTCAATTTTCTGTCTTCTGTACTAACATTTTATAAATAAAGAAGAATTAACCATGGAATTTGCTCAACATCTTTGTTAATAGCAAACAAGGCAGTAAAAGAAAACATATTAGCATTATAGAATAATAGAGAAGGGTGATGTTCCTTTGAGGGAAGATTGTCTACTATTTACCATTGTAAGGGAAATAATTAAATATTCAATAGGCTGTGTGCTGTTACAGGCAAGATTTAATGCTTTCTTACAATCTAAATTCAAGCTGTGGCTTGCAGCACTGTGAACACTTCAAAGAATACAGTCCTTAGACTTGGGAATGTCAATGTGGTTTTTATAATTCTGTAGGGAAAATACACGAGCAATAATACTGTGATCAAATATAATGTCATCAGGCCATAACAGTGGAGAATAAAGAGTAATGTAACTTTCAAAGTTCTCAAAATCTTTTCCTGGAAAATTTTATTCTCTCACATAGATCTATGCCCAAAGTCATTCCACAAAATGGAAATAGAAAGAATTTGCTTTTTCTAGTCAGATAATGTTTTAATATATTATGGTCCATGATTTATGAAACATTCAAAGCAATCCTCCAAGATGTATTTCAATGAGAGCCAAAAGGCTTAATAATAACAACATGCAGTGACACACTCATTGTATCAAAGTAATTAATGGATTAGATACTATAAAATGTCTAAGGATCTGTCCCATTTTTGAGAACTACTTGTTAGAGCCAGGAATAGACCCTCAAACATTTTTTTGTTGTTGTTGTTTAGATGCAGTACTTAAAGTAAATGGTAAGTTATCACATTCCATCCGCATGCTTTTAAAGAACGAAGTGAAGACCCAGAACCCAAATTCCGTCCCATTGTTGGTAGTTTGAATATACTTGGCCTCCATAAACTCATAGCAAGTGGCACTATTAGGAGGTGTGGCCCTGTTGGACTAGGTATAGTCTCATTGGAGGAAATGTGTCACTCTGGGGGCGGGCTTTGAGGTTTCTTTTGCTCAAGGTTCCCTCAGTATGATACTCAGTTGACTTTTGGTTGCCTTCAAGATGTAGGACTCTCAGCTACTTCTCCAGCACCATGTCTGCCTGACTGCCACTAGCCACTATGTCCCATCATGATAATAATGGACTGAACTTCTGAACTGTAAGCTAGCCACCTAATTAAATGTTTTCCTTTATAAGAGTTGCCATGGTCATGTTGTCTCTTAAAATCAATAGTAACCCTAAGACACCATTCATCTATTCATCTATTCATCTATTCATCTATTCATTTACTCCTACATGTAAGGGACTGTTGCAGAATGATAAAACATACTTCAGGGTTTTATACTTTCCAGTACTAGTTACTCAAAACAGGACAGAAAACGATTTTAAATAAGTCTGTGTNTAAGAGAAATTGTAGGTTTTCTAGATAGTTTAAAGTAGTTCAATATACTGGACTTTATATTAATGTCAGATAAATGCTGAATGGGCTTTGTGTGTGTGTGTGTGTGTGTGTGTGTGTGTGTGATTTTTTATTTTTTTTGTGTGTGTATGCTTCTATTTTTATTTACATGCATGTTTGCATGTGGAGGTCAGAGGTCAATCTTCCTGCAGTGTTCCTCTGGGGCGATGCACTTTTTAAAATAGGAGCACTCATTGGTATTTGAAGCTTGGTGTTTAGGCTATGCTAGCTAGCCAAGGAACCACAGGTTTTTGCCTATCTCCACACACCCATTGTTACAATTGCAACTATGTGCCACAATGTCTGGTTTTTATTGATTTATTGTACTAATTTATTCATTGTTTGAAATTAAAACATAATTCTATCATTTTCCTTTTCCCTTTCCTCTCACCAATTCTTAAAATGTATGTAGCCCCTTGTTCTCTCAAATTCCATGGCTTTTCTTTTAAAATATTGTGGTGTGTGTGTGTGTGTGTGGTGTTGTTTCTAAACATATGAATACAACCAGCTTAGTTTGTATAATGTCACTTGAATGTATGATTTCAGAGATGTCCACTTAGCATTTACTTAGTGTGTGACCAGGTGCCTGTGGGGAGGTTAGAGCTATTTTAGGGAGTCATTTCTCTTCTTTCAGCTGTGTGGGTCCTGGTTATTGAAGTCATGATATCAGGCTTTCAGCAAGAGCTTTTACCNATTGAGCTAACCAGTCTTGCCTGATGTTTATGTGGATGCTTGGCACTAAACTCAGCAACATTTTACTGATGGAGTTATCTCTATAGCCCTATGTTTTTTTTTTATTTTACAATAGCTTAAAACAAAATCTTAAAATAGTTATAATAACATGCTTTTTAAATTGTATGTTATAATGTTGTAACAATAATACATCCTGAAGAAAACTTCCTTACTTTAATTTGTAGNTATTAATGGCATAAATTTCCTTCATTAAAACATAACTAGAAAGTAGATAAACAGATCATGGAAGTTACATCATGAAGTGAAAGCTGTGTCTTATTTCTATCATCAATCATGATAAGATGAAGGAATAAAAATTATAGTGACAGGTCTTAAAAAAAAAAAAACCAGAAAATGAAATACATTGTTTACAGATGAGAGGCTAAATCACATACACCAGATTCTGATTTTGAGAGCCTTAAATTTAGAATTAGAACAGTCTCATTTCACCAGGTTTTGAGAGCCTTAAATTTAGAATTAGAACAGTCTCATTTCACCAGGTTAAGATCACAGTTAATAAAAATTTCTGCCAAGTTTCTTTGACGACCTTTTGGAAGGAATTTATTAAAAAAGTAAATAGTGAAAATTATGATTGATAAGCAAACTCAAAACTAGTTGCATTTTTTTTCTTCAAAGTTTTCTTGGAGATTTTTGGGAGAATTAAAAAAAATAAAATAAAAGGCAGACAAAAAAAATCACAAAACACTTGTAAACCTGTAAGTAGTACTTCAACCCAAGGAAAACTCTAAAATGGGCACAATTCAATTAGTGACCATTGTTGAGAAGCACTGTAAACTGACTGCTCAATGGAAACTGATATCCAATAGGTGTTCCCTATTTCATTTAGGTAAGTAGATTTGTAGCCGGTCATAGACCCAAGTTGTGTCCAAAAGGCAAAAATAGGTCTTTGATAGTTACAGAAAAGGGTTACAGAATGGTCCATAAAGAAGACTAGAAAACACTAATGAAAGAATTGAATAAATCACTTTGCCTATAAAATAGAAAGGAAAAAATGCTTAGCAGTAATGACTCAGAAGCAATTTTTAGTTATGTTGAGTGAAACAAATATTGGACAATTCAGCTCAGAGACAGGTTACCAAAAGTGAATCTCACAGAAGCATATAGATAGATGTAGAGAACATTGTGCTTCAAAACAAAAATATATACACATATATGTGTGTAACAATACTTTATGTAAATAGGCCATGAATTTGAAAGAGAACATGGGCTGGTACATAGGATGTTAAGTGGGAAAGGAAAAGGAAGAAATTATGTAATTATAGTAAAATCTTAAAAATGAAAATATTAAAAAAATCCATTAATGCACTAGCTTGGCACAAGAACAGATTTTTAAATTCTTTTAGAAAACATATTGCAGTCTCTGTGTAAATTTGTCAAAAATTAAACAGAGTACCTAATTTTTTAAAGTATGTTTGTGTCTATGAATTTATAAATCAACAATTATATAAATCCATACTTNTATAACATTAATTAAATAATTATATTAAAAACCAACTATACGTAACTCTCAGGTTTATAATTACATTGAATTCAGTAGATTAAATATTTGCNTTGAAAAACTCATACTGTTCAGACCTATGTAAGATGTCTCCATCAAGTCNTTCCTCTCAGAGTTCAGGGAACCCGATGGAAGAGGAGATGGAAAGAGCGTAAGAGTGAGAGGGGATGGAGGACACCGCACACAAGACTCTCTAAATCAACACGAGAAAAATCCACATGAACTTAGAGACTGAAGTAGGAAGCACAGGGACCCCACAGTTTTCAACAGGTCTTATGAGCTTATATAACAGCTTCCAGTGTAGTGTTTTTATGGGATTCTTGAGTGTGTCAACAAATGGGTATTTGACTGTTGTGACTTCTCTTGGGTGCTTTTTCCTTCTGTGGGTCTGTCTTGCTTGACTTTGATGTGATTGTTTTTGTTTTATCTTATATTTTATTTTGCTATATTTAAAAAATGAATGACTGTACACCCAGTCACTANGGTGAAGGTGATCAGTAGAACTGTCAGCCACTCCAGAGCAGACCTCATGTTCAGGAGTAGTTGACCAACAAATAATGGACTCCACATGTTTTTGTGTGTCCTTTATTTGGTTACAGTTTGGTGTGGTTTTTGTTTGTATGTTTGTTTGTCTTTCTTTTTGAGTGATGTATTTTGTTTTCTATGTTTTGTATGTTTTGTTGTATTGAGTTTTTGGTTTGTTTTATGAGAAAGAACTTAGGTGGGTAGGGAGGAGGAGAGGATCTGGATGAACTTGGGGGAAAGGAAGAATATGATCAAAGTATAATTCAATTTAAAAATTATTTTAAATATTAGAAAACATGTAAATAAATACATAAGCATAAAAAATCAAAAATTCCTCTCATAATGTGAAGAATCATAAAATCCTCATATTGGCATAGAATGATTATATACGCATTGTTACTTTCATAGGTGATTTTAATGAGTGTCTGATCAAGTGAAAACTACATATCCCAATTAATTTAATTAACCAGTACTGGTTCCCATGCNGGCTTTTCTTCACATAANCAGTCAATTTTTCCTTTACTCAATCAGTAGCATCATTCTAGGTAGTCTTTTTTCTTTTCTACTTTGTAAGTTTTTCAATCTTGTTAATGCATATTCATTATAGTTCATTTGTGCTTTTGTTCATATGATCATAACAGAGTCCTTATTTTGCATCTCTCAACACTATTCCCCATCCTTTTGACACTCTTTCAAAGCAAAAGTAGTTTTTCTTAAATGAATAGCCAATATTCTACTTGACCAATCCATTTTCTCCTATATTTTTTTAAATCCACCCTTATCAGGCTTTTTACACCTATATGTACCTCAACAAGCCATCCTTCTTATGAACATAAGTGCNTTTCATCTTGAAAATTTCAAAAAAATATTCTTTGTTCTCTACTTGTTCTGTCATTCTGCCTAACTCTGCTGACTACACACATTTTAAACTGTAAATTATATTCCCCTTCACTCTCTTTCATTACTGGTCTTTCCTTTGATGACTCTTTAGTGGCTCTAATATCAGAATGCCCAATATCAGTCTGTCACTCTCTTTTTATTTCTTGTTTAGGCAAACTTGATAAGCATATTCAATTAATCTTATGCTGTAAATACAATTCATACATTGAATTACAAACCACATTTCTACCTATATCCCAAATGTTTTTTTAAATCCCAAGCTCACATATAACCATTAAAATTAAAGCAAAACAAAATAAACAAACACAAACAAAAAACAGAAGCAAGACTGTGTGGCTTAAAGAAAACTTGAATGTGAATTGAGACGACTGTGGAAGATTGAAAAAAATAATATGAGAATTCTACAAAATGGGATGAAGGATAAGTAGATATCACCCAAATGTTTTTATATGCATTTCTTATTACAATGCAAACAAAAGAAATCTGAAGATTTGTTGCTGGATCCTAATGGCTCCTTCAGGGGAGAGAGTGAGAAGGTGTGGTGTCAATGACACAAACACTGAAAGTCAGTTGAAGGCAAACAGCAGATTGTTTATTCAATAACAGGAAAGGCCTTATAATCAGAGTTCCTAGTTGCTGTCAGAATTCCTGACAATTCCAGCCAATGAGGAATGACCACGCAATGCCACCAGATTGGAACGCAACTTGGGTGCTGGGAGGAGGGTATATAAGGCCTTCCCCATTATTGAATAAACAATTCTGCTGTTTAGCTTCAACTGACTTCTGGTGTCTGTGTAGTTGACACTGCGCCTTCTTATCTCCTCCCCCAAGGGAGCTGTTAGGATCCAACAACAANGATTAATAACTTTGAGAGACAACAATAAGGATCTGAGCATGTAACTTAATAGATTACTTAGCCTGTACAGTGGTCAGTGTTTAATCTCCACTATATACTCACACACATATACACATACACACATATATGTATATATATATATATATATATATATATATACATGCTGTACCTCAGAACTATATATGTATAGATGTATATATATATATATACTCTATTTCTCAGAACATACATACATATATATTCTAGAGAAAGAGAAAGAGGAAAAAGACATTTTATTAATGATATTTTACTACATAATTCAAAAAATAAATATGTTGCCTCCAAATGCATTTAAAAAATAGAAGCCTAGGTGCTTGTGAGCAAGTTCCATGAGGAAACCGCCTTCTTTGCTTCATGGGAACCTGAAGTTGATTCATCCTCACAACCTTCATGAGAACTCTGGAGGTGGTGCTTATTTGTAATCACAGCACTGGGGCTACAGAAACAGAAAGCTCACTGAGGTTCATTGGCCAAACAGCCTAGTGTACTCAGATGAGCACCAGGTCAATGAGACAACTTGCCTCAAAAAACAAAACAAACAAAAAAAAGATGCATATGTACACACACATCATTATACTCATACACCTACATGGATACACACACACACACGCGCACACACACACACAACTCTTCTTTTTTAGAATTGATCAATTACATGGAAGCAAGGCTACACATTGCTCTAAGCTACTCTATATTGTCTTCAGGCCCTGTCATGTCCAGAGTGACTTCATTTTAAGGCTGTAGTCTCCTTCATTCTATGTGAAAATGCCAAGGCAGAGGAGTTAACATCTTATTTGTGAAAGTAAATAGCCACCATCTGTCCAGTAGAGACCATGAAGTACAGACTGATAACTAATTTATGCAAATAACATATTATCACACGTGAACTTATCAAATTAAATTAGGAACAAATGGACACATGGATGTGTCAAAACCATATTAGAAAAACCAGGCCTGTGAATTTATCAAATGAGCCAAACCAATAAGTGAGGCGATGGCTTCTTTGGGCTTATGTAAAACGAGTGACACATTATCTTACCATGACGCATCATCAGACAACCAAGTTCATTTAGCCAGGAAGACTGGAGGTAATAACTTCCACGTTTGTAACTGCTCAGTTTTCTTNCTGACAAGACACACTTGTGCGGCCATTCAGAAGCCCTGAGCCCTAGAGCATCTCTATGGGCNTGGAATGCTCAGTGACCATATTCTTTAACGCCTTAAAGAAGCACTTGCAATGACCCTCTTTGCTCTGTATCATCCTTGTGTTCTTGTCTTCAGTTAGGCTTCTTTAACCTCTACAGCCTTCTTAACCCATTCATCATCATTGTGTAGCTTNAATGAAGTTTCATGCATGAGCTAAGGAATGATTAGTGTTAGTATTACTGCACAAACCNCACATGGTAATAGACTCCTGTAATCCAGTACTCTGGATATGAATGCAAGAGGATTAGTAGTTCAAAGCCTTCCCTGGCTACATAGCAATTTCAAGGTCAATACAGGTTTAAGAGATCCTGTCTCAAATATGACCGATGTGTTCCCTCTTTATACCGCTGGAAAAGATGAATGTAATTATGTGGCTGGATTAAGCTGGATGCTTAGCCAATGATGCTAAGTTAAATTAATTTATATTATAAAGAAAAGACAAAAAAGTAAACAGGGAAAATAGGTGGTTACAAACTGCACAAGTACTTACAAATGCTAGTTTTCTCCTTGAATGCCTAACATAGACTAAATTATTTTATAAGTGACATTTCAGTGGAAAAAATCAATACTAGCAGGGATCTGTATATAGTGGTTATGGGACTATGAAATTTCTGTTAGACATCGAAAGAAATATATGTGCAAGCTTCATACATTTGTGCAAGCTTTATGAAGTACTGGTGAAGAATTGGTCTACCAAATGTATAAGGAACTTTAAGAACACCAACTTTGAGAGTTCCATTTTNGACTCCAACATTCTTTGTGCTTTCAAACCATCCAGTTTTTAAGTGACTGAAATTATTACTTCTTTGAGATTTTCATGAAGGGAGTCATGAAGCAAGGGAGTAATTATTTTATAAATTATCAAAAAATATTGATATATCAAAAGAACTCAGAGAAGACTTATGTGGCAGGAAAAAGGGAGAAAGGGAGAGAGAGAGAGAGAGAGAGAGAGAGAGAGAGAGAGAGAGAGAGAGAGAGAGAGAGAGAGAGGAGTAATGCAAGACAGGAAGCCTGGCATCAAGGTGCTAGAAAGTAGGACAGACCCAAACACTGGGGAGTATATATCCTGGTATTTCATAGACTGTACATGAAATTAGGACTCTGGTAATTTGAGTTACATAATACAAAGAATTTGTGGAATCTGTTTCAAGGAATGAAATGCAGATGAAAAGTCACACATCAGGATGTACTCATCCCCAGTGACCCTGCCACAGTCAAAGCTATTATATTAATGGAGAAAAAATATGACTGGGGAATCTCCTTTTATAACTTCTAATTCTCAAATATAAGCCACATGACGGGCAAGCTGAGCTCTTATAGACTTAAAGAATGCACAGAAGCCAAACCTTAAAGATGTGGAATAAACCATGAAAGAATTAAGTATTTCCACAGTATTAATTTGAAAAACTATGTTAATCACAACTATCTCTGTATCATATAGTGTTGCTATATTTCTAACAGAAAATTGTCCATTATTTATTTAGGCAACAACGAGTAATATNGAAGCTAAATTTTTCAATGTAAGATGTGGTGGAGATAAGTGGCTTCCAGCGCTCAGGAAATTCAAGAGCCATGGGAATAGTTCCTGATCATGTCTAACACGTGTGATTTTTATGGTAGTCAATTTGTAGAGAAAGTTNCTGACACTTTTACCACACTTGCATTTTTTTTGATGATTGAAGTCTGCAGCCCCACCCATTTGATCAAAGCAGGGTCTTCTGTTTCATCTTTTGTCTTCAAAATTCCGTGAGAGTGATTCTAGTTGGAGGAATTACTATTGAACATTGCTGGAAAAGATGTCTGTATTAGATAGTCAAAGGCATGATTACCTCTTCTACAATGGAGGGAGATATATTCTCAGCAATTAGGTTCTCATCACAATACCTTATGTCTGTATTATATGGCTGATCAGTACACATAGTGCAAAAAGATGAGATAGGGAAGCAAAAGGAAGTTGGTGTATATATTCAAACACAATTATAAAGGAAGAAAGATACTACAGGTACCAATTGCAGTCTCTTATATGGTAATTGCTTACAACATTGTTCAGAGGATATCTCTCATCATAAAATAATAGAATCTCTATATTTGATTGAATCTTTTGTCCCTTAGCCATTAAGAGCTACAAACTGCCAGAGATCCAAAGTGAAGAAATTAAAATAAACCTTTTCATCGTATCAACAATGATGAGGAGCATCATTCCAGGTTAATTGCTGGGCTACTGAGACTATATACCCTGATGGGTGAAAAATGAGGTTTGACATATTATCCACGCGTTCCATGTATATATTTCTCAGACACATTTAGATGACTGAAGCATATTTTCAAAGAATTTCCATTCATCAAGTTTCCTGACCAACTACACAGCTTCCCTTTACCCATGGTTTCCACATAAAACTAAGAAAAAATTAAAACAATATTCAGATGTACTTTAAATACTAGCCTGTTACCTACAATACTAAATTGTGGAATGCAGAATATCATTCCTGGTGATTTAGAGACATATGTATCCCATCTCTCTCTAGTGACTTGATATTGGATCCTGTTCGCTAAACCTCCTTGGATTTTCTGTCTTNGAATAACCATTTCTAGAAATAGGAATGTAAGAAAAATTTCTAAGGAATAGAATTTATTTTACCATCTGTTTTTCTTAGAAAACAGTTAGTTAATAATGAGTCTGCCTTGGCACCACACTCTGCTTGTACATAGGCCATGCTAGATGCAAATTTTAGTTTGTTCTAAATTGAGCTGGTAAGTTGCCTTGGAGCTTTTCATTTACCCTCTATTTTTGAGTTGACATTTTTGATGGCTCATATACTTTGACCTACTCCATGAAAAGTTCTTGATAACATTGTATACCAACTTTAATATAGCAATAGCTTGTTGTATTAATGCCATAGATAATAAGACAATATTATTTTATGGCTAGTTGTTTTTTTTTCTGTATACCCATGACATTTTGCTCATTATTTTCCATCAATGTTTAAGAAATAATGAACGAATAGCACCTGATTCTTCAAGAACACATGACAACTAAGGAATCACATCCCTGTGTGTTTATTTATAAGCTTTTAAAACTTTTGTTGTTGCTGTTTCAGTTGCCTCAGTGGGCTACTGGATATAGGCAGAGCTGCTCATTTTTAGTTTGTTTAGCCATTTTTTAACTATATATTTAGGAGAGATGATCTCCAAGGATCATGCATGGAAAAAAACCCAGAAATTATCTAAAGAATTGAGTTTAAAGATTGTTCTTGTGGCTGGAGAGGAGGCTCATTGGTTAAGAGCGTATATTGCCATTCCAGAGGGTCCAGGTTCAGTGCCCTGCAATCACATAGTGAATCACAACCAGTTTCAGCCTTAATTATATAAAAATTTTGTGACATTATCATATGAAATCATAACAAAAATAGGTTTTTTTAGTACAGAAAATATGTTGTATAAAACTTAGCTGGGCCACCTGAGGCCAGTCTGGTCTACAGAGTGAGTTCCAACAGAGCAAGGGCTACACACATAAACTCTGTTTCAAAAAATGAAAAAGAAATAAAGAAATACCAAAAAGATATAAAGAAATATATATATATAGAGAGAGAGAGAGAAAGAGAGAGAGACTCCAGTTTTCAATGAGGGTAGCAATCTTGTTAGTTTTACTTTTTTCAGTATTATGTTATACAAACTTTAATAAAATTAAGGCTAGTTAATAGCAGTGGCAGTCATAAACACACAACTAAGACAACTAAGACAATAGCAATATCTTTGTTTCTTACTTTTAGGAAGAAGACAGTATCAATGAAGTCAATAGCTGTGAGCATCAAGTATTATCTCTTGTACTAAATGTCAAGGATGTCACATGTCTATGATAACTCGTCATGAAAGATCATTTTGCACATCAGAAGAGTGGGTGATGGTAACCTCGCCACACTCAAGTTTATGTTATGCATCCAAGTCCTCTAGGAGACTCTAAATTTNGGTTTTTTAGACTGATACAATGAGCTCAAATGATGAATTTATAACTTTACATTGTACTGAATTATGTAAGATTAATCCTTCAAATTCTTTGTAGTTCAAACTCTATGACTAGGGTTTTCCTGGCAATATTTAAAGAGTAACTAGTGAACAGTAATTGTATATGGTGCCTGAACATTATATTGTAGTCAAATATCCTTCCTACATATGATTAATGCATACTATTCAATTTTCAAAGAGTAAATTGATTTTATTTTCAAACTGCTATTGTAANGTATGCTATTTTCTCAGCTTCTTAACGATGTTTCTGCTATCCACTATAATTTTCTTTGTCAGAATATAATCTTGACTGAAGGAAATTCTATATTTCAGCAAGATTGTATCTTGTAGTAATAATTACCATTCTCAGAATAATAGTTATTATTTATTTAGTGTTATATGTGCCAGATACTTTTGTATGTAATTAAATATGCTCTTCTAAATAATGCTAAGAGATATTGTTATTAACTTCATAGCACATAGAAGGAAACTGAGGCAAATTAAGCAACTTACCATGGTCATACTGCCTGTGTATATAGGACCACAATGGTTGTTTGGGCTATGTGACTCTAAGACTGTGAATTGAACATGCATTCATGCTTTCCCACAAGTAGTAAATTATCCATCCCTTCCATTCTTACATTTTTTTTGCTGTCAATTTTGTTTATAATTCTCAAAATATGATATCACCACAAATAATAACTAACACACTACACTAACTCTAGGTTAAGATTTCAAGAATGACATCTTTCTCTCAAGATAAGTAAAATGAATTATTGAGTCTACATTTTACTTTGCAAGAGCAAACTATATTGGTGCCTAGAAGAACAATGAAGGGTCCAATGAATCATTTATATAATCATGGATGATGTAAGACAGACCTTATTTCAGGAAAAAACAAACAAACAAACAAACAAAAAAACTAAACATGGTTATTCCAGTGAAAAGTTCAGTACTTCAGCATTCATTTTCTTTTCCTTGTTTATATTCAGCAAAACACTTAAATGATAATTCATCAACAAGTAAGGTTTCACTCTGTAACACTGGTGATATGTGAATGTACATCCAGCAGTATTTGCTAATGTATTTAACATTATAATTCATACTGTTATGGAACTAAAAAAGGATANTCTATATATAAAATATTAGTGTTGTCATGTTTCCTATTGAACATCAATGAGTTTTAAAAGAAATTGGCATCAAAGTGTTTTCATATTTGGTAGATGTATGCTAACNAAAATCTCCTATCCAGTTTTCCTCCAACTTGCAGACAGAGACAGGCTGTGACTGCTCTTGTAAGTGGTGGTAAAACANATCCATGTGAGTGTCCTTATCCTAACATCCTAATATACTCTGGTTAGAGTCAAAAGTCTTGCAAAGCATTGCTAGTNGTAACTGCTCCCGGGGCGGGGGAACNATCTCTTTTTAAAGCCACAATAGTTAGACTTGGTGGTAATTTTCTTCAATGAAAGTATGACTATTTAAGTAAGTCCCCAATATTTGTGTCTTCTACAAATGAATTTGCCTGTAAAGGAAACCCATAAGGAAAAACAAAACAGGAGGACCCTTTAAAAGTTTAGCCATATCTCTTCTTGAAAGAACAGATGCGATCTCTGTTTAAATTTACAGTGGGATACTTTTAAATCCCCCTGTTGATTTTGCTAATTTATTTATTAACCAAGACACTCAAGATTTACTTACTGTAGGATTATGTCATGGTTTCATTTATTCCTCATTAAACATTCAGCTGGGAGGAAATCTTGGGTCATTCCCCAAAGAAGGAGAGATGCCAATGGAGTTCNTAAATCGACTCTGGTTTGGTTTGCAATATNCACTGTTATAAAATTCAATACTACAGATGCCAGAAAACAAAAGCACACATCCATACAAGGCAATATAAAGTCGATTTAGTTTAACNTTCAGAGTATCTGTTTCAGGAACTATCCATTGACTATCTGACTTAGATATCCCATGGCATCTTAGTTTCAAAGTAAACTACTAAAATCTATAACAGAGAGAAAACATCCTGAATGATTTTCATAATGATTATTAACTCTCTTTTGTGCTTCTAATCAATTATAAATGAGGATATTTGTTAGTTTACAAAATGTTGTCTGTTGCAACTTTATGATACAATTTAAAANGCTCTTAATCATAATTTATCCAGGATTTAAAAATTAATTGTTTTCAATGCACACATTTAAAATAGTAAACAATTCTAATAATGTATATCTGTTGTAAATATAACTTTGTGTATGCATTATTTACTTATAACTTTATATGTAACAGCTAGTATATTAATACATTTTATTATAATATGTGTCTATGTGTGTATAATTATAAGAAATACAAATGACTGTACTATACTTTCAGTGGAAAAAAACTTAGTCTGTAGCTACATATCTTGAAGAACAATTTGATTTACAAGGTCAATCATATAAACAATACTTCATTCACAAATTTTCACATGTGATATGATCTATCATTCCTGCAAAGTTGTATTAACAGCCTTAACCTCCTNGTTTAGCATTAAAGGTCATTTAACACAACTGCTTTGCATAAATCACCACCAGATGGCAATCTTGTGTCTTTGATCATGCACACTTATTTCTGAAGTAAACTATTTCATTAAATGGTCTCCTTGCCAAATATTACCTGCGTCATCTCTTACAGGTTATTAAATTGTCAGAAGATATATTATTTTTCTGATTAAAGAGGCTGGAGTTCTTTTCTTTTTTAATGCGTTTATATGTCCACATTAAAAGAAAGATTTTTGAACAAAATGTCTCAATCAAACAATTTTCATTAATGCCTATCTANTTTTTTGTGGTAAATGTGGTGAACGCTACAAAAGTAAATTTTCAATNCCTTCAGTTGTAGTTAGGAAATACATATCCATAAAACTTTTCCATGTGTCCCATTTTAATTATATTTCCAGATCCACTATTGCTTCCCATTTTCTTTATGAACACACTAGGAACAAGTAGTGGTAAAGCCTAAAGGGTCAATGTGTTTTTACTTTATTGCAGATTATATGAAATCAACCAGTAAAATATATCAAATTTTCCTGTTAATAGCTTATTGATTTTGATTGTTATATATTAATGAAGCAGATAAGTACATGGTCAAATATATGTTTTATAAACTTTCAATGAATAAAACAAAGACTAGGGATAGAGGTGCTGATTAGAACTTGGTAATCAGTGAAGTAAGAAAGAAGAGAATCATTTCATGGCTTCAATTACATATGGAAACTAAACTCAGTCTCTTAGNAGGAGAAAATAAGGTAGAAATTACTGGGTATGAGGCCATGAAGAAAGTGTTAAAATGATGCTAGTTAAAGGTCATAAAACNTTGGATATATAGTAGAAAGTTCAAGAAAGTGTCTATGCAACGTGGTGACTGTGGCTAAAAGTAAATTACATTCTTGAAAAAATGCTAAGAGATCAGATATTAAGAGCATTCACAATATTTGTATATTATACATGTGTTAATCAGTTAGGTTTAAACATACACATACAAACACATATATCTGAATAACCAAGTTGTATTATATGACACAATTTAATTTAAACATAAGAAAATATACTAAAAAANTGAATTGTTAATTGAAATAAAAAGAAAATGTAAATTAGTAAGATACTTACCCTTCATGAAAACATGGATCATTTCAACACATAATTGATTATAAAAACAAGATTTGAGAGAGTTTTAGAAAATACAGTATTTTTCTCTGTTACATGTCAGAGTAGATATTAAGTTGTGATGACAGAGAAAAAAAGGAGGCACAATTAGAAATTACTAAAACAAAAAGAAATTTCTTCTCTTGAGTTTAAAATTTTATGTTACACCCTGTGAAACATGAGTTTAGTTTTAAGTTGAAGAGGTAAAATGTAAAGATCAGAAGAAAAATCTAAGGGAGTCCAGTCAAAGAGAGGGAAGGCGGATTATATCAACAAGGGGGGGGTCAAGATCATGATGGGGAAATCTACAGAGAAGACTGAACCAATCTCCTAGAAACTCATGAACTTTAGACCCACAGCTGTAATCCTGCATGGGATGAGACTTTCATGATTCTCTCTCTCTCTCTCTCTCTCTCTCTCTCTTTCTCTCTCTCTCTCTCACACACACACACACAAACACACACACATATACACTCCCACAAACATCAAAACAACAAATAAACTAAAGAAGTATATGAAAACCGTAGAGTCTGTTTCCTGTTGGCCAAATACCCCCGAGCAAGGGGCCTGCCCTGGAGTGTGGTTCATATACCTAGTATCATTCCATTGAACAAACTGATTTTCCTCCTCCCAGCAGGTAGCATTCATCAGAAACAGCTTCTTCGTTATAGGTGGGACTTTCCTTGTGTTCACTTTCTGTTCAGCTTACTGGGCTTTTGTCTGTTTTGAACATGTGCAGGTGTTCAGGTTTCAAAGTATCTGTGAATTCATC
>LZPO01066686.1:21342-40710 GCA_001675575.1 Neotoma lepida
TCTGCAGTACCATGGCTGTCTCTTCTTTATAGGGAACCCAAGTCTCTGCAGTACCATGGCTGTCTCTTAACAGATGGTGCTCTGCTTCTGGTCTCCATTTCTTTACCTCTCCTTTGCTTATTCATTGTTTTTGTTTGTTTGTTTTGTTTTCTGTTTTTTTCTCTCTTTACTTCCAGGCAGCAACTGCCAGTGTTAAAATCACTAAAATCAGCAGTTTTTAGTCCTTTTACACAATCAAGGTTGTGCAACATTGCCATTATCAAATTCTAGAACATTTATATATCCCCAAACAAACCCTGTATCACTAGCACTCACTCTCATCGTCTTCCTTCCAAACCCTGGCAATCACAAACCTGCATTCTGAGCTGACAGATTTACATACTCTGTGTACTTCACATGAATTGAATCATATACTACAGAGGAATTATGTTTGCCTTTTTATCTTGCACATTTTCTCATAGTTTTACTATAGCATGTATTATTATTCCATTCCTCTTCTAGTTGAAGAACATTCTGTTCTATGGATACATCCTATTTTATTCGTTCATTCACTATTTAATGGGTATTGGAGTTGTCTCTACTACGGCTCATGCTAGTGTGAATATTTAAACACTTTTATGCACAATGATGCTTTTGTTATTCTTAGGTAGGACTGGGATATGCCCATGACTGACCAGGTCATCACCAAACTGAGTAAGGACACCATTTCACAATCCCACTAGCAAAGAACAGGGTTCAAACTTCCCTATACCCTCACCAACAGCAGTTACTGTCTATCTGTTTTACTACAGCTATCCAAGTGTATGTCAAGGGGTTATTTCACTGTGCTTAGGATCTGTAATGTCCTGACAGGTAAGAGCACTGTGCTGCCTTTAGTATGCTCACCGGCTGGCCATCCATGTGGACCTTCTTTGGCAGTCTTCTCATTCCTCCCTTAGCTCTCTGNCATCTGGTTCCTCCCATCATGACATCCCTGCACAGTCCCTGTGCTGGTCAGCATGGCTGCTCTAGTTGCAGACTGTGCAGACTGACTTCCTTCTCTCATTTGGCCTTCTCTGCAGCAGACAGCATCTGGGAACACTCNTGTGAAAAGTTCTAACCCTCCAACGTCCATAATACTTACTACCCCACCCTGACAATCTGCTCAGAAGAAACAAACTGAGTAGGGAACATAAAAGTGCTGACTGTTCTCCAGGACAGTGCCACACATCCTTCTGAGTAACCAGCATCTTCTGAGACTCTCCACCAAGTAGGCAGCTCCCAAACTTAAAATGCTCACAGGGCTGACTCAATTAATTAACAACATATAAAACCCTGCCTTGGTTACATCTGAAAATTTATAGGTTACAAACCCAGGAAAATAGGCCCTAGAATTACACTTTTCACCTCATGCACACAGGTGTACAGAGAGAATTCCTGCTCAAGGAACAAGCACTTATTTTCTTGATATCTTATTTATTATTTGTAAGGCACAGGCTTCCCAGTTTAAAAAGCCTCAGAAAAGCTACTTCACAAGCACAAAGGCAAAAACAAAGCCATATTTTTGTGTCTTATGTTCTAAATCATGTTTATTATAAAACATTAATACATTCCATTGGCAGGTGTCAAAATGTTAGAATATGCAATAAATCTTAGAATTTAAATCTGAGAACTAGGCCCCGAAACCACAGTGACATGTCAGACGTTTCATATGATATGTTCTTGTTTATCCCTGGGGACTCACGCGCACTGACTCATTCAGTAGACAGCAGTGTCTAACACTTAGGGCTGGATATCAGAACTGAACAGGACAGGCATGAGGAGACAAACTCACATCTGTCTAACTCCCTCCCACACCCAGAAGTGACTAGAAACATGGTCCTGATGAGAAGTCCGGATGGCCAGAGGGCTGCACGTGCTTCCATCTGTGTTCCTTCCTTTGGNCTAATCCTCTAGCGTTTAAAGTCCTGGTGGGAATGTGATTTACTCTACAAAGGTACTCACACAGAAAAGCTAAAAACATGGAATGTTTCCCTTGGGGAAAAAACCTTCATTCTAACAGAATCCTTAGAGTTAAATACAGATAAATACCTTTCCTAAAANACACACATCTCGAATGCTTACCTTAAAATTAACTTGCATCATTGGGAGGAGGTGAACCAAAGAACTGCACATATCTGTAGTTAGGAGGGAACTGACTTCTGGTATATTAAGGCACTGCAAAGTTTTATATTTTTCTTGGCACATGCCCACTTTTGAACCCAAAACATCAGCAATGGCTGTAGGCAAAGCAAAAGATGAAAAATAATAAAATCATGGCTTGTTAAGTAAACAAAGTTATAACTTATTCAAATTTTAAAATAAGAATTTACCAAATAAAAAACAAATTTACAGAAACAAACGTTTATACTTTAACTACAAACAGCCAAATGACTTTGCTCATTAGGTATGTGGAATTAACAACCTGAAAGCCAAAGGACTCTTTTTAAAAGTCTGTATTTATTATTTAACAACTGCAAAAGAAGTATGGAAAGCAGAGGTGCTGAAACGTTTGCTCAGNGGTTATGAGTGTATAATGCTCTTGCAGAGGCCCCAAGTTTGTTCCCAGCATTCTAGTTGGTGGCTTACAACCACCTGTAATTCTAGCTCTAAGGTAATCTGATGCCCTCTTCTGGCCTCTGTGGGCACCTAGACTCACATGCACAGAAAGATACACACATGTACACATGGTTAAAAATAAAATTAATCATAAAAAAAAAGAAAGCAGCATAGAAAGAGATAGAAAGGACATACATTTGGACATGTTAACCTGGCCTTATCACTTCATCTTTTGGAAGCTGACATAGTGTCATAATCAACAAGAAATGGGGAGCATTGTGCAGAAACCAAACGCACCACCTAGACAAACTACAGGGAGACAGAAGAAATCACACAGGAGCAAAAGTTAAATTGTTCTCTGGTACAATTTGCTGGTGGTTGCCACAAGGAATGATGCAATCCGGCTGTGCAGTAAGCACCTTTCAAAGCTAATTAAGATCACAATGCTACACAGATTTTGCCGATAGACAGTCTGCAGACCTAAGCGTCAACATAAATGCACTTATCAAATGTTTCCATAAATTTAGCCTCCTGGCTTAAATGCATCAAATACTATCCGTTTTCTCTCTAACTTCAAAGGTAATACTGGATCATTTCAGAAAACAAATATCAAATGCAAGAGTGGAGACTGAAAGGGCCTTTATAATATATTCATGTGAATTGGACACCACTACCACCCACCGAGGAAGACTTTCTCCTTTCCNATACAGTAGGTGCCACAGACAATGAGCGCACGTGGGTTTAGAGTTACAGCCTCGAAGGCCGCGTTGATGGCAAACTGGATAACCTCCTGCTGAGATGGGAAGGTGTACTCTGGGCTGCAGTATCTGCAACATGGAGATGTAGATCTTAGTAACAGAGGAGTGTAAAAGCTGCAGCTCTGCTTGGGGGCTACTGTAGAAGAAAACAAACTAGCAAATTACACACACCAGGACTACAACAGATTCAAAGGACACGGTCTCACGCTGTCTAGCGTGAAAAAAATCTATTTCCAGTTACTGCCAATTTATGGTATGGTAGAATAATAGTTTTTCAACATACATTTTTAATTATGTTTTTATCATCCTCAAAGAAATTTCCTGTTTGAATACTTTCTTTTCTCAATAAGAATATTTCTACCCAGTTAATCACTTAATTTATGAATGATAAAACTCAGTATCTGTTTTTAAAACCCAAGCCACTATCAAAGAAAATATAATTGAAAGAGATTATATTTGTTGGAAAGAATTCTGGCTTAATAAATAAGACACTAAATATGAATTTTAATATAGTATTTCAAATTAGAGGTTATCACCTTTCACAGATACATAAATGCACACATCACAAGAACACAGCAGATGTGGGGCTGGAGAGACGGCTCAGGGGTTTAGAGGACATACTGTTCTTCCTGGGGACCTGAGTTCAGTTCCCAGANCCCACACCAGTCAGATGCCAACCTAGCCTGTGACTCCAGCTCCGGGGAATCCAGTGTCTTAGGCCTCCTCTGGCACTGCCCTCAACTGACTACTCATACAGACACATAATTAGAAATAATAAAAACAAATCTTTTAAAAAATACAACATCTTTCTGGACCCAGGTACAAACACACCAGGTAAAAGGCTGGCCCCAAGCCATTATCTGCATATATTTTGAGATGAAAAGTATGATTTTGCCAAAATATAACTCACTATAAATACCAAACAAATGATTTCTCATGACTTTCAGAATTGTTTTTGCTACTCAACCATCAAAAAGGGGAAAGAATCTCAGTGCTTTCTCCTATGAAAACTCACAAAGAAATTTGGAATCAGTGAATAATAAAAGTTACTTTTTTGACATATCTATTACTGAAAGTATAGAGGATGAACTTGTCACTGTGAGCAAACCGGCTGTGGGAAGACTCATCCTTGGTGCTTCTGCTTTCTTAGAGAGATTGCCTTTTACTAAAATATCTCATCCAAAATCCTTGAAATATTTAAAAGAATTAATTCCCAACAAATCAGTGAGTTATATTAACATATGATATACATTGTATACCACAAATACATACAATTTCTGCTGATTATACTTCAAAAAGCTGAGACTACATAATTTAAATCTAATCTCTAATGTGATTATGTTTGTATCACTGAAGGATTCAAAGGTACCACTTATAAGTTACCTTTTGAAAAAAAGAACAAAGGTAATTCCAATAATCATAAACAAAACTACACCGTGGCCTCTGCTTCCTCTTCACAATTATACCTAATAACTATATGGACACTTTGGGAAAATAATAAAAATAATTTAAAGGGTGTTTTCTTAAAATTTGCCCCTCAAATTTTCTCTTTTTAGTAACAGGATTGTCCTATAAACATTTAAAAAAATAAAATAACAACAAAAAATTATGATATATAATTCTAAATTTGCCTTTTCGCAGGTACATTTTTTAATGGCATCCTTTTGACAAACACTCAAAAATAATTGGCTGTAAACCATCATTTTAATTATCTAAGGAAAAGCTTCAATTACCCATCAATGCAGAGCAAAGCTCTCAATGATGGGAAGATAGAGAACTCAGAGAAGCATGTCTTACGTGGTGTCTAAGTAGAGCGTGTGGACTTGCTGGCCTGCAAGAAGAGAGCGTTCCATGCTGGGGTCTGCTCGGAAGTCTCCAGTGTGCAGTATGACAGCGCCGTNAGGAAGATGGAAAAGGACCATGACGGCACCTGGACAGCTGGACACAAACATCTTAGAGGAACGTGCAGAACACAGACAAGGCGCTTGGAGCAAGGGCACTTCTTTCAGCATTAGCCAGAGAATTGACATTATGAGGTGAGCACAGGTATGCAGGGGAGGCTGCTCAAGCCTTAGGTGCACATTCCTAAGAAGGTCCTGTTTTCAGGACAGGCCGGCCTCTAAGCCCTTGGGACGGTTTCTGTCTGATAAAAAATACTAGCTTGATCNAGGAGTTTATGTGAACTATGTGATCTGTGGTAAATATCTCAATAACATTACTCCAAAAAATATCAGAACTCAAACTCGCAATGAACAAAAGGGATATTACCAAGGCTAGAAGACGATAGTTTTTTTGTTTGTTTGTTTTTGTTTTTTTTAAAGAATCTAACATGACAATATTGGCCTGGACTTCAGCAAATCTAGATTTAGCCTTTCTCCAAATGCCTGTTATCTCTATGGAACGGGCTCACTTCCCAGAAAGAAGCATAGTGGGGACTGTGTTGGGGAAACATGAATCACAATGGTATCTTACATTAGGAGACAGATATGGAGGTGGAAAAAGAGGGAGGGAAGGANAAGAAAAGGAAGGAGACAGGAGGGAGAGTGACAGAGACAGAGAAAGTACCATCTATNCCTATAGAAAAAGAAAACCTGCAAATCTTTAGAGTCTAAAATTTCATGATTTTTTTAGTTTAAAATCATTTAGTTTAGGGTGGGGAGCAAGGCACCAATCCTCAGGTATCCAAATGGAATATAAGGTTTTATTTTATGTAAATTATGCTAAGGAAAATGGAAAACTTCATATTTGAAGAACAGTAACAAAGTACTTTTTAAAAATATAAAGTGCCATAAGTCAACATTGGGTTGACAACATGGGTTAGATAACAGATTCTCTCTACATTTAATTTGACACTAAAATTATCTTTTCAAAAGTAGAAAGAGGATTTATTCCAGTTTAAGAACCAAGTTCATTAGCTCTAAGCTCTAGAACAACCACGCCACCATTTTCTTTGTGAACACTGTTTAAAACGGGTACCTTGCATGAGACTGAGGGACCATCATACTTACTGATTGGCATCCAGCAAAACAACTTTGACACCGTCCACTATACATTCAGTGTCCATCGGCAATTGATGGATATATTGTTCTTGCACACGAAGCTTCATCTTCAACAAATTGCCAGTTATCTGCAAGACAGTGAACTTGTTACTGGTGTTGTATTTCATACCCAGTTAGAACCATGCTATCTCAATCACCTCAGTTTCCCCACTGTGATGCGAGTGAACTCTCCACACCAGGAAAGAGTCTGTGAGATAGCCATGTCACCCTTCTGCTTGCTCACCTGGGAAAGCCCACCACTCCCAGCAGGAGGCACAAAACACTTCCTCACCTGGTCACTGCCCACTACTGCGGGTTTATCCTGTGTTTCTTCCTAGTATGTTGTAGATATTCTGAACTTTCTGAAAGCCTAAAATACATATTTCTGAAGTGCCTGTGCCTCTCCACAGACTACCCAAATCATTCTTTTTTCACTAAGAAAAGAAGATACTTCATGAACTCTGTGAGGATTAAACCAAAGCCTCGCTGAAACCCCTAGGAACTGGGATTAAAATGGTCACCATCCAATAGCCAGTTCAAAGCATCCTGCACTGTGAAACTTCCTCTAACCCTGGCTGGAGAGGTACCACAGTCACAGCATTAACCCCACCCGAGCTTCGTCTGTGAATGTCACCTGCAGGCACTACAACCTCGTCTGTGAATGTCACCTGCAGGCACTACAACCTCTCTAAAACTTTTGTCTCTATATCTACTTAGGCACTCAAAAAAATGTTTACTGAGTGAAACTTGGGTTATAGAGTATACTGTGAGACCATTATTGTTCTCACATAATAAAATGAGCTTTAAAAATAGGTTGTACTGTTGACAGTGACATATTTGACTTTGCAACCTTAGCAGGTTCTGCTTTATCCATCTTCTCCACTATAATGCTGGCTCTTCTAGTTTTCAATATTCTATTTCTTACCAAGCTTCTCAGTCACAACACTCCACAAAGACTGAGTTTAGAACACTAAAACTTACCTCACTACAATAAATTGGCAGCGTGAAGTCCTTAGACAACCCGGCATAATGATCAGAATGGAAATGTGTGAGGAAATAGGCAGTGCAGCCTTCAACCTCGCCGTACTGGAAAGCGTCCACAGTGAAGCCAGTTCCTGCAACAAGATGCCCCAAGGTGGAATGAGTAGGAGCCAAGATGGTCCCATGCCTGGGTTCCTTCTAAAGATCAGGCCTCTCTACTCTGCACCTCTCATTTAATCCTCAATTTAACTATGATTTACTTAAAAACGTAAATTTACCAAAAGGTAAGAAATCCCCAATGTCTACTAAATATCCCAGTGTAGAGATATGCGAATAGTTTNATCAAAAAAATTAGTTGAAAGATATTAAGTTACAAACCAATCATTTCTTTNCCCCAATTAATACTTTTGCAATACTGATATTTAGGGGGGCAATTGAAACCTTTAATTTCTACAAAGCAACGAAAGGAGAATGGTTTAGAACACAAATTTCCAATGAGGGTNACACTGANACACTTCTCTGGGGTCAAAAATGGTTAGGACCAAAGAACTTAGAAAAGTGTGCAGTCCTCCAAAGGGTCAAAGTGAAATAAAAGACAGACAGTGGTGTCTACAGTCCTTGAACTTCCTTTCAGGGTAGAGGAGGAGTAAGGAACCAAGAAGTAAAGAATTACTTCAAGAGTCTCCCCAGANGGACAGTAACAAAAATGAAGTTGAGAAATACTGATCTAAAATGTGCCTATGAAAAAACAGTCAAGTGTGCTGACAGGTAAATAAACTCAACCTCACACTTCTACTGAGGCCATCAATACACAGCGCACTAGAATATAAAAGCGTATCGCAATCATCATTGAAAACAACCCACCACTGAAGCACTGTTATGCAATATTTAGAAGCTGAGCATACGACTGTTGTTTTATTGTATACTACTGAAGGGTTAGTGGTTTCTCTAGTAATAGAACTCATTTCCATGCACGTTTTTCTATGAACTCATCTGTGAAGGCATGGGCAGCTATCCATTTGGAATATACAAAAACAGAAAATCTTAAATTCTGATATTGCTCTAAAACTGGCATTCATGGTGGGTCCAGCCTGCTATACTCCCCTTCTTTTAGGCCGCTGAGCACTGTGTATCCTCAAAACGCTTAGAAACTGGCTTTTATTATGTTTGCACCTGTGTCTTAGCTTCTTTCAGGTTAAATGGAATCTCCACTGTTCACTGGCCTTTCTATAATCTATAATAGCTATCTAATCATTATAGCATCATATATAAAATAAATGTTTAATAAAAATTTGGTGATAATGGAGAAAAATTTAAAAAACAAAGCTCCAATCCTGTTAAAAGACTCCTAAAGTATCATAAAGAGCAAAGAAAACATACGCTGGACATAAATTATATCGAATATATCCACCCAACAACAAAGAAGGTGACGTTAAACACTGCTGTGTGTCTGTTGAGAAGCTGGTGAGTATTTCAACTTACCAGGGATTCTCTTGTAGAACGGACATGTTCTCACTTCCCTTACACCAGACGACTCNGAAAAGTTCGTGTTCCCTCTCTGTGGCCTGCCATGAGTCCGTCTAACAAAGGCTTTGCTCTTATTTAAACCGACTGCTCCCAATTCTGGATTGTTGATAAGGTGACCAGACCTCCTCTGATATGTCCCTTCCCGTGGTGAATTTGACTTTTTATGTCTCTTTCTTCGGTGTTGGGGCCTCTCTCCGAACAGTTCCATAGAGCGCTGACTCTCACTTAAACTCCCTGCATCCAATTCTAAGTCACTCAGAGAATTTTCTGCTTTCCTCTTGCACGGCCGGGGCCTCTTTTCCTTAGGACTCACAACTGGATTGACATTCGGCCCTTCTACTGCACTTTTCCTCGGTGACGGCTCTTCTTGTCTTTTGGGTGGTAGTCCAAAAAACACACCTATATCCATTTGCTTCATTACTTTCTTAGAAGGTTGACTTGCATTGCACTTGGGACTGGAAGGTAATATGCCCAAAGATTTNGCAAGAGGCGTACTAGAACGCTTTTCTGGCTTTCCACAGGCACACACTGAGTTAGCAATGGTAGCACCTGAGCCTTTACTCCGTAATCCTCCAACTTGGCTTTGGGTGGGATGCAAAGGCAGGCATTCTCCTCCCTCCTTTTCAAGTGGTTTTGACATGGCACTTGTACGTAACGGCAGAGAGATTTGATTGCCAACAGCTGATGTTTCAATTTTCTGTTTCTGACGACTTGATCCAAGTGGGTGAAATTCTGGCTCACCAGGTTTAGCTTTAGTGNTTCGATCATTAGAAGCAGCATGCCCCACTGCTAATGCAGGTGAAAACAAGAGAAAGCCAGCTTCTGTGTATGGCGGATCATCTTGGGAAAGCCTGCTCTCAGTGTGGGAGAGAAGCTCAAATGAATCACGTGGAGTACTACCTTTATACAATCCATTGGACTTAGGCGGAGTTACTGGGCTTTCCGCCGCGGGGCAGATGCCCTCTCCTTCCTTTGGGAAGGGATCATGGAATTTTTCAAATATGGCAGCGCCTTCTTCTTCCAGGCTGCTGTCTTTAGAGTTCTGGGTGAGAAACAGTTCCCTCTGTGAATTGTCAAGCTCTTGGTCTAAGTCATAAGTCTCTTCATCGCTCTGCAATGGAGAATAAGAGATCTCACAGCCACCACAGTCATTTTCTGGGGATGGCAAACTTGTACTCTGTGAGCCACTTTGGCTGTTTAATGTATCCTCAGCAAGAGGCAAACCATCTCCCACAGGCTTGTCCTTCTCAACCAACTCTGCAGGTTGTTGAGAACTTGTAGAAGAGCGAATCTTTCTGTTGGTTTCAGCTGGAAGCTGAGATGTTTTTAGACACTGTATCATCAACAAAGAATCATCTAAAACTTTTGTTAAGTTCTCAGTTTTCAGATGCACAGGCCATCTGTCCTCAAGGTTACAAGAAGAGTCTGGCTTTGCTGCAGTGAAACGTTCAGCTGGCACGTGTGATTGGCTGCTGAGAGGCTCATTGCTAGACCTACTTTGAGCAAGCAGGAGGTGAGTATATTTCTTATAATGAGAAGGAATTGTGGAGGTACACAGAAGACCCTCAGGACACTCTAAAATAGTTAAAAAAAAAAGAGCATTTTATACAGTAACTGTTGACAGTGCTAACAAAGTAACCTCTAAGCACAAAAACCATGGGTCACCATTTTATTTTGTTTTTGAGACAGTATCTCTGTGTAGCCCTGGCAGTCCTGGAACTCCCTCTGTAGACCAGGCTGGCTTCCAACTCAGAGATTTGCCTGCCTCTGCTTCCTAAGTGCAGAGATGAAAGGCGTGTGACACCACCGCCAACTATGGGTCACCTTTAAGAACTACAGCAATAGCTATGACTAACTGCGTGACAGCTGTTGCCAAGATCAACATTAAAATACCAAAAATTAATCCAACATAGTTTTACAAGATACTATTTATTATATTTAAACCAAATACTTTTAGATTGCTTTTCAAATCTTCTCTTCACAAGAAAATTTGAGATAAAAAACAAATAGTCATAACTCATTCTCCATATAGTCCAAGTAGAATTTTCTATGTTTTAANTATGACATTTATCTTAAAATATAATAAAAACATGGCATCACTTCTGTTGNTGGCACATTTTTATGAGAACTTGAGTCATCTCAGACAACCTTCTAGTTCCTCTTCCGGCTACTAACACGCATGATGAATACAACACACCCATATTTAGAAACCAAATGTGTTTGTAATTCCTATCTAATTCTAAAATAGGATAACAAATTGGCCCAGTTATTTAACTTGTAGGCATTCTCATCCGTAAAATGTTAATTCCATCTACCTTATATGGTCCTTGTAAGAGTCAAGTAAGAGAAAGCAGAGTGAAAGTCCTTAGCTCATTCAAAGTTCAGTGAACATTTATGGGAAGTCACTGAGAAGCTGGGATGATGGCTCAGTCAGTGAAGTACCTGCTGTGCACACAGGGCCTGGGTTCGGATTACCAGCCCTTAAATAAACAAGCCAGGTGTGGTTGCACATTCTTATCATGCCAGTACTGCAGAGACAGCAACAGGAAGATCCCTGGGGCTTTTCTTACCTGTGTCAGAGATTGGTGGAGAATCCAAACACTCAAAAACATGCCATCTGGGCGTCTGACCTAGCAGTGAGGAAAAGGGCATCTGGCAGCTTGGGCAGTATCCATCATAAACTGGGCGTACCTTTGGGGACACGTGTTTGTTTTTGTGAGTTCTACAGTGCTTTCTTGGAGTAGTCTCTTTGCTTTGAGACTGCTGAATCTCATCGCTATGACTTGAATTCTGACTGGAACCTACAGAAAGCTGGCAGTCTGTTTCTTCACGGCATACTCTGTGGTCCTTCAACTTGTCTTTATCTTCTGTGGTTCTTTCTTTGTTTCCTTTTCGTTTTGACTGGTATTTTCCATCTGTTGCTTTTCCAACAGATTCTGGAATGTTTTGAGAACAATTATTTGGATGTGCTGGTTTTGGTTTTCTTTTAGATTTATATTCCCAGATGTCTTCTTCCCAAAACGTGTCTTCTAACATGGCAAAATGGTTTTATGAGTACATTAGTCTTTAGTAAATTCAGAGTCTTTTTCTTGCTACAATTTTTTAATAGGGAAAAAAAATAACCAAAAGCCAACTAACTTGGTTGGAATCTAAACCTTTGGTGATGATTATATTGGCACACAGCACACTTAGTGCCTGTGAACACCCGCTGTTCCATTTGTACCACATAAGAGGACCTACCACAGGCTAAACGTCTGCATCGGTTTCTTTACATTGTGACACTGTTTCATCAAGCATTTTTCTTTCCCAGGACTCGATTCATAAAACTNAGAATCAATAACGCCTTGAAAATTAAGCAGGGATGAGAAGCACAGGCCCAACAACTTCATCTTAAAACAGGCTCCATGTAACTGTAAGGAAGCTCTCCTGGCTGTCGTTCACGTGGACAAGCGCCCATTCACAAGTCCAGTCACAGTGAAACTAGTCACACCATAATCAAAGAGGTGTGGGTCACTAAATCCTGCCCCCGTGGAATCGTGACTCTTGGGTACCAACCAGCTTCAGTTTCCTGGGTCACTCCATTTCTTCCTCCACCATAGGATCAAACCCTGCACAGTGAACAAAGTCCAGACACGTGAGGTTGTACTGAGGCCACACTGGACTCCGGACCACAGGGGCTGTCTGTCCTCAAAGTGGTCAGACCCCTCTCCAGACAGACGTCCGGGGAGGTCAAGTACAAAACATTCCCACAGGCTCCTCCCACCCCCTTCTTTGGATGTGGGGTGGGCAAGGGCAACGAAGGGGTCTGAAATTATCCTCAGGTTAAGCTCTGCCAGCTCGGTGGCCCGCCCCGCAAGTCCCTCGCGGGTGCACCTGGCCTAGCAGCCTGGGGACCAGCTGCAGCTGCNTCTCCGCGCCACCTCCCCCGCTCGCGGGACATTCCATTCGCTCCGGCACTTTCAGCACTCCCAGAGTGACAGGATACATTTTTTTTTTATTAACACAAAACCACTGGCCTCACTACTTACAGTAACAACGCGTCTCCTCTGGGGATTCCTTTACCCCCTTTACCTTTCGGGTCTCTCTTGGCGGGAACCGTCTCCCGCTGTCACTGCCGCGCCGAATCGGCTGATCCGCAGTATCAGAGTGGGACAACTGTTTTCTGAAGTCGGCTCTTTTTAAGTTGCATATAGTTATTTGAATTTTATTTGTGTCGGAAACCCTGTCGGGCTTCAAAGGGAATGGGTTCCCCCCGCCCCTCTAGAGTGCGACCCCAGCGGCCTTCCCCGTGTCGAATCTGGCGCTCTGAACGTCCGCCCAGCGTAGACAGAGACGTGAGTGGCGCAGATCGGGGCTGGCCGGGCCCGGCTCGGAGGCGGCGGGAGGGCGGCGCGCGTTTGTCCGACCCGCGCCCTCGAGCCCAGCGCCCTCGGGAGCTCGCACACCATGGCGGCCCCCGGAGCGCGCAGCGCGAGCCTCTCGGGCCTGCTGCCCGCGCAGACCTCGCTCGAGTACGCCCTGCTGGACGCCGTCACCCAGCAGGAGAAGGACGACCTGGTCTACCAGTATCTGCAGAAGGTGGACGGCTGGGAGCAGGACCTGGCGGTGCCCGAGTTTCCGGAAGGTGAGGGGCTGGCGTCGGGGAGGGGGCCGCTCCCGGGTCCTCCCCTTCCCGCCTGCTGCTGTCTGGGGCTCTGGTGCCCTGCGATCCGCCCACGTCCCCGAGGTGTTCCAGAGTGGCAGGGGAGCTGGGGGAGGAGGACCAGTGTGTGCATCTCTGTTTTGAATCCTGCCNGGCCTGCCGTCCATGACCTCTCAGGACTCCNTGGATGTTTAGTGGCCTCGGTTTCCAGTGACTGGAGTACNCAGACCACCCTGTCCCTTACAGTCTGTTTCTCCATCATCTTCATCATCTCTCTTCCCCGTCGATGTTTATTGATCACCTTCTGCGTGCTTCATAGACGGTTTAAGCACTGTGGGAGAGATCTTAATGCTGGGTACCACCTGCAGGGGCGCTCGGATTGGTCTTGTTTTACAGTGAAGGAAACCGAGGCACAGAAAGGCTAGGGAACGTGCCCATCTAGGAGCTAGAGTTGAACCACATTCCACGGATCGGATGCTTTTCTCGTCCTGCCGTGCGCGTGTCCACGTTCAAAGTGGTGGACGACTTACTGAGTTTTAGAAATTGGAACCAATTTTAGTTTAGTAGTCAGGGTTGAATCCTAGCTTTGGGAACTGTTGGAACACGAAGAAATAGATACTCCCAACAGTGTAGTTTNAACAATGCTGCTTTACTCCTGGTTGGGAGTGTCATTGTTTAGCTTGCTGGTGTTGGCATGTGCCCTGGCCTGACACTGACACCACATGCATAGTTAATTGGTTACTGTGGCAGGGTTCACGTATCTCCCTAAGGATGTATCAGTACAACAGTCTTGAATGTCTGTCTTACCCTTTTGACTTGAGAGGGGCTTACTCCCTCCCTCTTTTATTATTATAATGGATTTAAAATATTGTAGAATTAAAAAAAAAATGGCTGCATGGAGGTTTACCCCATATACATGGTTCCTGAAAACTTTGTAATAAAGCACGTAGTAAATACGCTATTATGAACCAGCAGGCCATCAGCTAGAATTTTGGGAGAATGTTTCATTTTTCTAGTTTTGTTTGTATTTATAGTAAGTTTACTTTATTACTATGATATTTGACCACTGTGACTCAAGTCATACTCATAAGAAAATAATCAAGGTTTGTTTCTGATATAGTCTGATATCCTGCTGGACCTGATTNTTCGGGACAGAGTGCTAAAAATTGTAGTTGACTCATCAACCGAGAAAATACCCGTTCTTCAGAAGCTGCTGTCTGCAGTGTAATGGGTGGGTCCAGGCCAACCTGAAACTAAGTCCTGTTCCCTCTTTATTAGCTTTTTGCTTTTGAACACATTACTTGATTTCTTCAAGTCTTGATTTTTTTCACTTGTAAAGTGAAACTAGCATTTACTTTTCAGGGTTATTATGTGGAGGTAATTCAGGCAAATTCTTAGGAAACAAGAAGACTTACTAAGTTAGCCACTTAGTGTATTCATTGTAACCATTGCTGCTTAAAATACATTATTATCATTTAAATCTGTGAACAACTAGTACAATAAGTTAAATATGATAACTGTCTCTATGCCCTCAACAAGTCACCCTTAACAATTATAGAGACAGATTCTTAAATTTCTTGCAAGTGGAATGTGAAATACACGTTAATTAGTAGGTATAATTAGTAGTTTTGTGTCATCAATTAGGTGTATATCTAATACTTATCAAAAGGAAAAATTAAGTGTTCACTGAGACCTGAAACCTTTAGAGTATTTGGTGGAAATACTAATTTGATTTGAGATAATCTTTTCTTGAATTCTGTTATAATGGAATAACTGTAGTTTTCGATATTGGCAGTCNTCCCTGCTACGGTAGTCTCAGTTTACGTCTGGTTTCAGGGACCTATAGTTAATCACCTCAAAACATTAAATGGAAAATTCCAGAAGTAAACTCCTCCGAAGTTTTAAATTGTACATTGTCCTGAGNAGCATGATGAAACTGTGTGCCTCTGTCCTGTGTCCTCTCTGGGATGTTAGTCATTCTGTTCATGACNCTAACCAACCCTGTCTCCATCTCCACATTGTATGTGCTGCTCACATTAATCTTTTAGTAGTTTTAGTGGTTTTCAGATGAATGTAGTGGAACCGCAGTGCTTGTGCTCAAGTAACCCCTCTTTTACTTAATAATGGCTCCAAAATTTGGGAGTAATGATGTTGTTTCTGGGGTATGCCACCAAGAAACCATAAAGTTCCTCCTGTAAGTGAAAAGGTGAAGAAAAGGTGAAGAACTCTGTAAAGAACCACCACCTGCTGTGGTTCTGAGAGNTATAGTGAGAACGAATTTTAACCCATCAGCTTGTGAACAAGGAAGAGGGAACTGCACAGTTTTGCTGCTGCTCCTCCAACTGTGNAAGTGGCTTAAGGAATGCAGTATGTAAAGATGCAGAGGTCTACTAACAAGGTTCAGGTACCCATTGAAAGGATCTGAGGTGAATCTGCCGTAGACGAATGGGACTACTNTGTCTCTGTTTCCTATCCAACTATAGCTTTTAGTTTCTTTAAACTATTTCTGTCTACTTNGAGGTATAATTAATACTTTAATAGCTATATTTATTTACTTATAAGCAATAAATGTCCTTGTTTTCTTAACTGAGTTAAAAGGGGATGGTATACTTTTTAATTTAACAAAATCCTCAAAGTTAAAATTTTGAATCAGTGTCAACTAATTAGAAATTCTGTATTAAAAACTATAAATTTTAAGTTCCTATTTTTCTTTGAAGGGAAGGGANCATGATCTTCATCAATCTTAATGTTTCTTCTAAGTTTGCATTTAAAATATTTTGTTTTATATTTTGGGTTTNGTCCAACTCTAAAACATGGTAACTTCTCTTTTGTAAGATTATTTTAAGTACTTTATTACCCTTACACACAACATGATCTTTTTGAAATCTGCTTTTTAAACTTGATCTTAGTTTTCAGTATCCCTTTTATACTTAATTATGCATGCAATTAGATTTTTTAAGTAATTCTTATTTCCTCTTGTTTTTGCTTGAATCTGTTGATTTTATTGACTTCCCCCAGACTATTACACTGTTTCTGAAAGAATTTAGTACTTTGTTTGTTTGTTTGTTTTTACTACATTTGCAGATTGCCTCATAATAGCAGATTTTCCATTCTCAACCTACCAGCCCTGCTCCAGTTTGTCCATCTCTGAGCTTTTAATCTCCACATAGTTGCCTCGTTGATCTTTTTCATTGTCATACATACCTACGTTGTTACAATCATGAAGATGTTCCCTTATTTATTAATAGAAAAGAGACCCAGGTAGAAACAGAGTAATAAATTCAAATGCCACAGACTTTAACTACTGCTATCAACTCTTAAGGTGTTTGACTGTTTATACTCATCTTAGGGGGAAAAAAAAGATTCACATTTTAATGGACAGTTTAGGTAAATTACTCCTTTTTCTTTCTTGTTTTCTTTAATCGTTGTAATTTGTGTTTTGTGAATTCCAGGATTAGAATGGCTGAACACAGACGAGCCTCTTTCCATTTACAAGGATCTGTGTGGAAAAGTGGTTGTCCTTGATTTCTTCACCTACTGCTGCATTAACTGTATTCACCTGCTGCCCGATCTCCACGCCCTGGAGCGCAGATTCTCCGATAAAGGTAGCTGCTCTTGATTGGCTTCTCACAGACTGGTGGTGAGGTGGTTAAGTACTGGTGAGGTGGCTCTCCTCTCTCCAAGGAGAATGACCCTTTGGCCTGACTGGTGCTTCTCGGTTGATCCTGATCTGTGAGCAGGACTGACGCCCTGTTTCCTGTGCTCTCCAGTGTTAGATAAGGTCTCACTGTGTAGCTCAGGCGTAGGGTTGGCCCTCCATCTCTAGAACCCTGATTTGCCTCCCAGCTGCCATTAGCCTGTGCCTGATTTCCTTGTGCCTTTCCATGAGGGAGTAAACTTAGTGATAATGGTTTGCTTAATTGAGAACTAGAATTTAGAATTCAGGTTTTGTCTGAAGGTTTGAGCCTAATTTACTTTTTTCATGATGAGATATTTAGAAAAGTCTTTTTCTATCCCAGGCTTAACTAAATTTATTCTATGAAAAAAGTGAAACATCTGGCCCCAATCTTATACTCTTCTCAGTGTGATGATACAAAGGTTTAAATTACTTACAGGAAATGTCATTGGGCTTCTGAAGTGAACCACACTGGAATGCAAAATACAGCGGATACTTTATCTTTGCCCTTGTGTCATTAAAAAATGATTTGTTACAGTTCATGTTTCCAAAGCACACTAGGAAATCCTCTTATAGCATTAAAGCTTTGGGAGGTAGGAAAGATTATATTTGGAGTTTGCTGTCCAAGTTGGGAAATAATCAGGCTTTGATTTTTTTGTTGACTTCTTTTCAAAACAACATGANAGTAAAATTAATAAAATGTTTCATTTAGTTAANTTTAAAGGCATCAATATGCTTGACATCTACCTGAAAGAGATAGGGTCNCTGATCCTGTGACTGGATGTTGGGGTAGACCACGTGTGTGCACAAATGCCGGATAGCTTAGAATGTAGTTGAACAAGACTGCTGACAAATCTAAAAATACAAATAAAGATTTAGATGCTTTTAACTGTAATATATTCTATTTTTAAAATACTAACCAAAAGATTTACAATTGACTAACTCATCAAAAATTGATGAGCATAGATTTAAGAACTGTGTTTTATTACACCCTAGGTAGTATGTGCCTGTGCTTCTTATTCAGGCAGCACATTTATTGAGCATGCTTTATGAATGTTTTTAGGAAATGTGTAACAAATCTGAATAAAAAGCATTAAAGTGGCCAAATTCATTATTTTATAAAATTAATGTACGTAAAGTTTTTAAGTCTATGGACCTCTCTNCCCATAGGGTAGTAACTCACTTTGCCTGTGACGCTTTGAAAAGAGTTCCCAGTGGAACAGAATTGACCTAAAACTTTAAGCAATAGTACATGTGAAATTGAAAATGGGCCGTAGGATATCCCTGGCTGAGAAAGTATCAGGTAAGCAAGCATAGATGCCAGAAAAGGTAGGATTCTTGGTCTAAGAACAGGTTTAGTGTGGCAGGGCTTGTGATAAAAATAAAAAGAGACAAGGGCTGGAGAGGTGGCTCAGTGGTTAAAAGCACTGGCTGCTCTTCCAGAGGTCGTGAGTTCAATTCCCAGCAACCACATGGTGGCTCACAGCCTTCTCTAATAGATTCCGATGTCCTCTTCTGACATGCAGGTGTACATACATAAAATACATACATACATACATACATACATAAACAAACAAATAAATAAATAAATATTGATTGAAAAAATATAAATAAATAAAATGAGACAAAGACCAATAAGTTAAGGCCATGTTGTGAAGTACTTTTTTGGGCATTGTTAATAATTCAGGCTGTCTTCTTCTATTGAGGATGTGGCAGTGTTGAAGGTTGTTTTTTATTTGTTTGTTAGTTTATTTTAATAGAAGGAAACATAATAAGATTGTATTTTAGAACACCACTACATACTATGTTAAGAATCTGAATGTTGACCATTTCCCTATCTAAGGTCACCCCTAAATGATATGTAGTTAGCTTAGTTGGTTGACACCATACTCAGAGCAGATTCAATGACCTCCTCTCAAGGATCTGTGTCCTTTGCCAGTTGATGTAGAATTTTTTTTTTTTACAGTACATGTATATATAAATAAACCTCTGAAAAGTGAAATGCTTTGTAAGTAGAAAGAATTCTAGAAAGATGGAGGAGTAAGAAGCAACAGAAATGTTTTTTTGTAGACAATTGTATAGATAGAATCTGTCTAGGGTGGACCTCTATTGAAGGCAGAGCTGCTGTATATTTTCAGCAAATGTCACAAGACAATTAAAAACTAATTT
>LZPO01066686.1:57842-68113 GCA_001675575.1 Neotoma lepida
GCTTTTTGTGTGCGTTGGCAATCCTTATGGTTGTACAACAGGCACATTACCACCTGAGCCATCATCCCACCCAGACTTTAATATGCTATAACATGCAAAATGGTNTAGGTAAGTGCTCTTCTTTCTTAACACAGGCTCTCACTATGCATCTCTGGTTGGCCTGGAACTCTCTATGTAGATCAGTCTGCTCTGGAACTCAGAGATCCACCTGCCTCTGCCTCTTAAGCCGGGATGAAAGGCCTGTGCCACCACGCCCAGCCCAACAATGTTCTTTGTTAANAGAAAACATCAGCAAATGGTATTCTCAAGTGTGCCTCAAAGACTACTGCCATATCTTGATATACTCTTTAACTTGGTGGTTTTAGGCAGGGTCTGTGTCTCTAGCTCCAGCGGGCCTGGAACTGGCTGTATCCTAGACTCACCTTGAATTCACAGCAGGTCCTCCCGCCTCCAATGTGCTAAGATTTACAACCATAAGCCACCACACCCACCTAATATTATTTCTTACATTTATGTATTTATTGTGTGTTTCGAAGTAGAAGGGTGCTTGTGTCCCGCCATTGATGTCAGGGGACAGCTCTTAGNAGTCGGTTCTCTCTTTCCATATATGGGTCAAAGGGTCAGACTCAGGTTGTCAGGCTTGGGAGAAAGCTTTTGACTTGTGAAGCCAACTTGCCAGCCCCAGCTAAGTTTTTAAAAAGAATTCTTTGGTCCCATATTATCAAGAACTACTCATTTCATGTGACTTGACAGATTTTGTCAGTGGTGGTATTGTCAGATTTCTCAGGCACTTCACTCTGGCAATGTCTCCTGGATCTTCAGATGGCTGCAGGTTCGGTATTTTCAGATCTGAAGTGACCAGAGAGCTCTTCCCCCATACCTTTTCTTTTCTGCAAAACTCCTAAGTCAACAACAGTAATAGTATTAATAGTGATGGTGGCTGCCACGTGCCTGGCTTCATTCTAAGCACACTGCCTGCATTTCCTTATTTTCACTCCGGAATGCTGTGAATCCAGGTGGTGTTAGTTCTGTTTTACAGAAGAAAAACTAAGACATAAAGCACGTACCCAAACCACCAGCTGGAGAACGCTAGAGCTGGGAGTTAATNGGACTTGTTGCGTTTCCTAGCCACCAAGTATACTAGCTCTCTGCCAGCTGTGTACAACAGTGAAAGTCTGCAAGGCAGTGTGTGACCACTGCCCTAGAGACTTTGGGAAGCAGCAGTTGTTACCCTGTCACACTTCCCCTCCTTGGAGCTCTGGTGTTCTAAAACTTGAGAATGTTACATGACTTTAGGACAGTGAAGCAGGGGTAGGAAGGANTATCACTCTGGGTTTCTTGAACAAGGAAGGCAGTGTGGCTCTCAAGGTGTAGTACTGTTTATAGCAGTTTTGAGCATGAATATTTTTCTTGGGAAGGCGTGTATGTATAATTTCATTTTATTATCAAAGGAGTCTGTTGTCCAAATTGTTTTAAAAAAAAAATCATCTGTTTGGGGGCTAGAGAGATGGCCCAGCAGTTAAGAGCACTTGTTCTTGCAGAAGGCCAGGGTTCCATTCCTAGCAGCCACGTGGCAATTCACAACCATCTGTAATTCCAGTTCCAAGAGATCTGGCGACNTCTTCTGACCTCTATGGGTACCAGGCACACACATGATGCTTATACATACATGCAGGCAAATACACACACATATAAAACAATTTTTTAATCCTCCTTTAGCTGCTGAAAGATTAAAGTTATTTTTAGCTTTCTAGTCTAGGTAGCAGATATTTAAAATGCTTTTAAAATTATTTTCTTCTGCTGTATGCTACCCAGGATAGATAGACATAGAGAAATAGAGGAAAATAGCAAACATCTTCATTTTCAAATTTTTAATGATTTAATTTGTCTATGTGTATGATGTTTTGCCTGCACGTATGTCTGTGCACTGTGTGTATGCAGTACCCTCTAAGGCCAGAGGAGGGCATCATATCCCCAGGATTAGTGTTCCAGCTAGTTGTGAGCTGCCATGTGGGTGCTGGGGGTTGAATCCAGTCCTCTAGAAGAGCAGCCAGCACTCTTAACTGCTGAGCCATCTCTCCAGCCCCACATTTTCATTTTTAGATAGAAATACTGAAATGCTGTGTTACTTATTTTTAAAAATCCCAACATTAAATGCAGTTTTTTAAATTATGTATTTGGAGGATGTTACTTAGAAGTAACGTGGAAAAAAATTGTCTCACAATATCTTGTCTTTTAGGACCTAATCCTGGAAGAAAAGACGGAATGTTTTCAGAGTCGTCTTTTAATTCTCCACAGGGTGTAGTTATCGTGAATAANACTATCTATGTGGCCGACACTGAAAACCATCTTATAAGAAAGGTAATTTTCCATTTTAAGTTAAAGTTTTAGTAGTTCTAGTCCAGAAACCCTGATGTTGATCAGGATTCCAGGGCCATCCTTGGGTATGTTACAGGTTGGAGGCCAGGGTGGGCTACATGAGACCCTGTCCTGAGAAAGAAGGAAGGGTGGGAAGCAAGGAAAGGGAAAGAGGCACACTGAGGTTTCAGAACNGTTCTCTCGGTGTCCTCTTACTCACATTTGGACGGAAAAGACTAGTTCTAGAGAATTTTGCAGGTTTTATTTTTTTCTGTATTAGTCGCAGGAATAATATGACTGTCATATTCCATTATAGATAAACCCAATTATTTTAAACATTTCCTACCAATAGTGGTTTTGGCTATAGTCTGTTGTAAATTTGGAAGATAACTAATCAAAGAGCCTGCAGTCTATCTGGTTAGGTAAACACAATGCTTCTGATAATTCACTTTCATTCAACATTGACATTGATCTCCATTCATTTGGCAGAGTTGTCACATGATACACGTATAGTAGCAAATACATATCTAGACTGTGTAATGATATCCACTGTAATGCTCATCCTTACATGAGCAATGTGTTTTCTTTGCTGCTGAGTAGGGCTTGTCCTATTAAAATGTTCAGTGGATATTTGCTAAGTAAGTTTATTAACAAATTATATATATTTTTTAATGAAACATTTTTATGTATTTATTTTTATAAATATATATTGTGACTTAAAGAACTAAAGTGGATATGTTTTTTCTTGAGTCTTGGAAACTCTTCCTAGACATTTGAATATGCTAATATATTATTGATATAGTTAGGGGGAATATTTATTTGCTCAAGAAGCGCTTTTTTTAGGCAGTGCTTCGTTAATATCATTGTGTATAGGTTACAGAAAATGATGTGGTTTTAATTATTGAGCTCTTAAAGGTGCATTCTTCTGAATAACTTTCTTTGGGAGTTATTTCTACAGTTCTGCCGTAGATGTCTGACCGTTCACTGAGGTAGTGAGTGAGACAACTAGTCGGCGACCTCAGAAATGTTTGCCCTTTAGCACTCATGGCCACTCTCCTGCTTCACTGCTTTGTGACTTTCCAGTATTGGACAAGGTGCTTCATTCAGTACCTGTTTATTGAAGTAGTGTAATCACAGAAATACTGGGTTTCCTAACGTCAGTGTCAATTCTGTGTGACATGACTCAGTGTCTGTCTGTGAAGACCGGAAACGGAATTGTTTCTTCCTTTCTTTTTTCACAGAAATTTTTTTAAAGACCTTGTTTGCAGATGTCTGAGCTCACTATTCTCTTACATTCACACACACAAACATCATTGTTCCATACATACCTTTCTTTTGTCAAGAGTAATTTTTATTAACTTAGAGGGTTGTTTTACNTTAGTTTTTTGGAGACAAGGTTTCTCTATGTAGCCCTGGCTGTCCTGGAGCTCACAGAGATCCACCTGCCCCAGCCTCCCAAGGGCTGGGATTAAAGGGGTTTGACACCACTGCCTCTCCAGTTTATAGCTTATGTCCCCTTTCTGCACTTCCCTTGCCATTCCCTCACATGAGCAAACCATAGATAACCGTTTTGATATGCTTATCTGCATAGGACCCTGAGAAACATCAGTGTCCTGTGCACATGATTATCTTAATGACTTCATTGTGATGCTATCAAAAAGTCACCCATGTAAGAATAGAACTCACTAGTTTTTAATCAGTTTAACGGGTTTTGCAATCATAACTTTAAATTGCTTTTAGAATATTTCAGCTCCCAATTAAGAATTGTCACACAAAGATAATCACCATTTCCAGCTTGAGGCAATCAACTTTCTCTCTATTGATAGGCCCTTACTGAACCTTTCACACAAATAGAATCCTGCATTAGATGGTTTCTTCTTCANTCTTGCTTGATGTTTTAAGGTTCGTCCATGAGGTAGTATGTTGGTAATTCATTCCCTTCTATTACTAGGAAATGAGAGGGACTAATTGTGTACATTTAAGTGACAAGTCCGCTATAATTACCCTTCTAAAACATTGTATTTCAAATATTCTGTATGTTCTATTAGAATTATTCTCATATTGAAAACAAAAGTAACATGCATTGAATAAAAGCTTACTGCATTTTTTATAGATTGACCTAGAAGCCGAGAAGGTGAGCACTGTAGCTGGTGTTGGCGTTCAAGGGACAGATACAGAGGGGGGACAGAGAGGGGAGCAGCAGCCCATCAGCTCCCCTTGGGATGTCGTGGTTGGAACCTCAGGTACGAGAGCTCAGCAGCCGATGCCAGCAAATTCTGCTAATTAAAAATAAGATCTGGTCTTTACAAAATTTTTTTCTGCTAGGCAGTGGTGGCACACACCTTTAATCCCAGCACTCAGGAGGCAGAGGCAGGNGGATCTCTGTGTTTAAAGCCAGCCTGGCTATAGAGCCAGTTCTAGGACAGCCAGGGATACACAGAGAAACNGTGTCTTGGAAAAAAACAATTCTAATTTTTTAAATTAAAAATATTCTTGAAATGTTTATTTAGATTAATTATGTAGCTTGTTTTATATATTTGTACTTATGGCTTGGAGCTTGCTGATTATGTAAAGAAGAGGCAGCCATAAAATGTACAAATAGAATACCTTTTCTATATAACATTACATTATACTTTACAAAAAAAAGATAAGAATGGATGGTTAGCTGGCTCACTCTTGGATCAGGCTCAGTACACACTAAATTCTAATTTAAAGAATTTTTATCTAATCTGCATCTTCCAACTGATGTAGTTCTAAATATTCTTAAATTGATAGGATTGTAGTTTCAGGAACTACAAAGATTATCCATGAGCTACATATCACTTAATAGTATCTTTGTTTACTCTAGTTGGAAAAACTGAGATATCAAAGAGGAAGCTGATTTACCTTTTTCATTTTTAAAAAAATCCAAACTATTGAAATAGGATAGCATTTTTTGAGTAATTAAAAATATTACCCTAATGAGTTAGACAGATGCTGATAATAAATGAGACACGCTGTCTTTGTGGTCTGTATTACCCATATCAATATACTAGAAGTATACCAGTATTCTTGTCATTGGTCTTCAGCAGTGCTGAGATGACTGTTATCTACATGTCTAATATCAGATGTGGAGAAAGTGGAATACATCAGAACTAAAATTTGAAACCAAATGGTTNATGTGATCTTATTGACTTATTTGAATGGCTTTGTGTTGAGAATTCTTGCTTTGCTATGCTAGTACCATCTCTCAAGAGAGGGAAAACTCTNTGCTTTATATATAAGATTAATAGCCAATAGTTATATAGTGATTTAGTTACTGATGTTTGTATTTGCCACTTTTTATGTCTTCTGTATCTATTAGTAATTATCACAATGATGCTATGTTAGGTAGACTCATCAAACCTAATCCCTTATTTGAGTCAACTTAGCCTGAGCTGACCTGGACTTGTCTCAAGCTGTGTCTTGAGTCTATATCTGGTTTGTGTGGTCTATGTAGCATGTTTGGTTTTTTGACAGAAGGCAAAAAACCCAAGAAGACAAGCTACATCATACATATCATAAGACTTTGCTCATATTCTATCTACTTGCCTACTGTTACTAGAACAAAGCATGGTAATTAAGACTTGGCATACATTAAGAGTGCTTGCTGCTCTTCTGAAGGACCTGTGTTTGGTTTTCAACACTCATGTTGGGTGGTTCACAACTACCTATAACTCTAGCTCCAAAGCATCTAAGAGTAAAACAGAAACACAAGGCACACAAGCAAGTTCGAAGTCAGAAGACAGGGATGTATACTTTGCCACCATGAGGCTGTCTTTGGAAAGGATATAGGTACAGATGGGCAAAGAGCCAGAAATGTTCAACTTATGTCTGTCAGAATTTGCATTGCTTAAAATTACAGTGTACTTTACTAAGTTAGATTTACATAATGGCTAAGGAGTATTTTAAGTTTTACCCTAAAAGCTTTTCAGTTGCACCTTGTAGTGTGGTGGTACTGGTTGTTTATCTTGGTATTAAGAATATGCCCATTTTGCTCCCTAAGAAAAATTCTAACTGTTGACAGATACTCTGTTAGGTTCTAAGTCAAGTGATATGCCATTTGAGACATGCATTTTTGTTAACCCTAGTTTTCAAGTCCTGCTTTAGTTCAGCTCATGATCTACATATAACTTAGTTCTGAAAACATCTTGTGGTGGTTTGAATGAGAATGGCTCCATAGGCTCACACTTGAGTGCCTGATCCCTTGTTGATAGAAATGTTGGGGAAGGATGAAGAGGTATGGCCTTGTTGGAGAAGGTGTCACTGGAGGGATGGGCTTTGAGATTTTAAAAGCCCATGCCCTTTCCAGTTAGCGCTCTCTCTGCCTCCTGNTTATGGATCAGATATAAACTCTTAGCTACTACTGATCCAGCACCATCCCTGCCTGCCTGCTGCTGTGTACCCTGCTATGATGGTCATGAACTTTAACCTTCTCAAACTGTANGCAAGCACCCAGTAAACGATCTTTATATTACCTTGGTTATAGTGTCTCTTCACAACAATAGAAAAGTAACGAAGATACATTTTCACTCCAGAAGCACTTTTAAGCATTTGCTAGCTCAGAAAGTGTGGTTTGAAAGCTGTCTGAAGGACCTCCCTCAGTGGTCATGCTAGTTCATGAGTTATCTATGGACCAACTATTCTAGGTGTCTATACCAAGTCATTGCTGGGTAGGCTTTATAAAATGGCTATAAGTTACTGGGTGATCCTGATTCTCATAAGACTTTCAGAGTGACATGTTACTCCCAAAACATCTTAATAACTAAAGTTTTGAATTACTTTAAAGTCCTAACCTATATTAATATATAATTCTTTCATAACTGGATCATAGGATTAGATGAATTGTTCTCACTTAATTACATGTTTGCTTGATGTCACTTAAAATATATCCACAATAAACATTAATTTACATTTCTATACATATTTATTTCATATTATTTATTAACTCAAAATACAGCCCCATGGGGGACTTTTTAATGTTCCAGTTTTTTACTTACAAATGACATCTGATTGTGTACTGCAGAATTTTTATCTTGATCTTTGTGATCTGAATAGCTATATTGTTTTCCAAAGATCAGGTTGTTTATGTTATTTTCAGATTGAATTTAAGCTCCAGAATATTTTGACTGTCGTTCCTATTTGTGTTGTTGGATTGATCGCTAGGGAACTTAGACAAATTTACCCTCTGCAAAGTGTGGTGTCACATGACATGTTGAGACACACCTTTCCTTTATATCCTTACTGGTCTTTTTCTTTAACTTTCTTAAGTTTCATCTCATTAAGATTGTTTCTTTGTAAGCTCCAAGGNTCATTTGTGAAACACAAGTAGATGAGATTTAGTAGACTTCCTCTTGGCTGAATTGAGTGTAATTGTTGGGCTGACTCAGTGTTTCCTTCCTAGTACGCCACCCTTTCATACAGCCCCTCATGATGTGTCTAGATGTGTATAAGAGACAGGCTTTCGAGCCTTTCCTGGAACTCACTCAGTAGCCCAGACTGGCCTTGAACTCACAGAGATCGGCCTGCCTCTGCCTCCCGAGTGCTGGGATTAAAGGCGTGTGCGCCACCACCGCCTGGCAGGTATTTTTATTTTAAGAAATATAAACGCTGTCTCTTATACACATCTAGATGTGTATAAGAGACAGGCCCAGATCTGTCCTTGACCCAGTTTTTTTTTTTGTTTTTTTTTTTTGGTTTTTCGAGACAGGGTTTCTCTGTGTAGCTTTCGAGCCTTTCCTGGAACTCACTCAGTAGCCCAGACTGGCCTTGAACTCACAGAGATCGGCCTGCCTCTGCCTCCCGAGTGCTGGGATTAAAGGCGTGTGCGCCACCACCGCCTGGCAGGTATTTTTATTTTAAGAAATATAAACGTGCATTTCAAAGTCAGTTTCTCTCTTTTGTTGTTAGTGGCGGTTTTTAAGACACAATTTCACCAGATACTTCTATGTAGCCCAGGCTACCTCAGCCTGTAGTGCTGTGTTTGTAGATTTATACCACCATACTCAGCTAGCCAATCTCCTGATGTAAGAATAGAACTTTTTATTTAATCAGCTCCTACTGACNTTTCTTTCATCACCTCAGATAAATTGTTTTTATTTTCTCAAAGCATGGCAAGAATNTTTGAATACATATAAATAAATAAATATGAGGGCTGAAAAAATTATATTTTCCATACATTCAACAATTGACTTAGCTACTTGCCTTTGTTGTGTCTTCTTTTAAANTATTCTACTCAAACTATGAACACCCTTTGCATTCCCATTTCAGTAGTGTGTGCATATTTAAACTTAAGACCCTCTAACTGGTTAGAGCAGGTGTTACAGTAAACACTTGAAAGCAGCAGCAGCTCCAGAAAATGGCTCTTCTTAAGCTCTTTTCTAATGTTTCAAAAAATNTATAAAACTTTCTCATATTTTATCATAATTCAGGAAAGTGGGAAGACAGAATTATCAGGAAGAAAACATGAAAAATGGGTCGCTTTGTAATATCTTTAAATANTAGGTTCTGTCTAGTGCACATCAGTGGAGCACAGCTCCTCAGCACCATGGACAAGTACCAGAGTCTGAGAGAGGGCCCTCCCTTGGGTTTGTGCACAAGTCAAGACCCATGACGCAGTGGGAGATAGACCCTCACAGACTGAGATCTGTCTCTTATACACATCTAGATGTGTATAAGAGACAGGAGTGGGAGATAGACCCTCACAGACTGAGATTTAAAAGGAAGGGATGAGAAAGACAGTTCTACACTAACGACTTGTAGAAAGAAGAGCGGCATGTGACCATCGAGGGGTGCTTGGGGTCTTCAAATGAAGCTCTCTCAGGTTTGCACTCACATGTGCATATCGGATTTAGTTACTTAAACTTTCTATATTACATGTATTTCTCTGTGTGGTATATCTAAGTCAAACAGTAAAGAAAAAATAGGTAAGAAAAAAGAACGAAAAGTAACAAAGATAACTGTTGACTATGGACTTGATGAAGAATCTCAGCTAGTAAACAACGTACCTCAAGGAGTCATTAAGAAATAGATTTTAAATGCCGGGCTATTCTAAATATATATGTAATTTGTAAATATGTATATTTTTAAATANTGCCTGCACATTTGACCTAATTNTACAATTGCTACAATAAAGTAAAAATAATTAACAAAGTGAATATTACAAAAGTAAATTTCATCTTACCACTTTAAATGAGACCATAATTCTCTGTGTGATACTGACGTCTATGATGGACTCATCTGTTAGCATCTCTTTTACTGTGTCTCAGTTCTCTCTTCATTCCACTGATGCCAGATAGTAGCCTGTGAGGTGTTTTGTCTGTAGGTCAGAACCTGCCAATGCTGAGCGCTTGGGATGGTCGCTTACAGAAAGGACACTGTGCCTGAGTCCCACCCACCGTCCTAGACTCTGTCAGCCTTTTCCCTAGATATAGACTCGGCTGTGTTGACATCACTGTTGATGGTTGGAATTGAGCATAAGTGCTCAGCTAATGGTCTGCAGACGAGCTGTGTTTTGGCGTTTACAGGCTTAAGTTTCTCACATGACGTCCAGTAATGTTCTATAAAATACCAGTAAATATTTTTGTTTTAAATGTAATCCAGTGATGCAGGCATGTTTAAAGGGATAAATTTTATGCATTGTGGCCACTGCACTTGATTCTTTTTTTATATAATAATCTTATTGAAAAATTTTTGTATATAATATACTCTGTGTTGGGGTCCACAGAGGTTTCCTAGTGAGATCTGAGTTTGCTTTACACAGCAGGGCTGCATTAGGGGATGGTTTGACCACGTATATGGTCACCAGGTGTCTGGAGTGGTCTGCACTTGGCTGTGCTGGGGGGAGGTCTTTTTTCCACCCCTTGGCATTCCTTTAAAAGCCCTTGGCAGAGACA
>LZPO01066687.1:8568-22251 GCA_001675575.1 Neotoma lepida
GTTCTTTCCTTTCACTGTGGGTTCTGGGAATTGAACTCAGACAATCATGCTTGTATGATAACAACACATTCTGCACTGTGGGCATGGATGTGAATGTGTCTAGGAAATCCAGGTCCCATATAGAAACACTCAATAAGATAGAATTTGAAGAGGAATCTGAAACAAGTGAGGGAGAAATTTCTATTGGTATCTGGCAGGGAACAGTAAATGTAGCTACCCTGGGTCAGCCTAGTGCTCTTCAAAATGTGTCTAGGCCAGCAGCATCTGCATTAGCCACAACTCATTATACTTGAGCTTCTCAAACCTTATGCAGAATTTCCAGAAGTGTGAAGCCTATATATGTACCTGAGTGTGTATTTGAAACAGAATCCCATATAGTTCAAGCTGGCTTAAAATTTGCAATGGAGCCAAAGCTAGCCTTGAACTTCTGACCTTCAAGCCTCTACCTCCCAAATGCTAGGATTATAGGCATGTGTCAGGATATCTGGCTTGTTACTTAACGTTTTATTGCAGTATCATTTATATACTGTAAGGAATCAATCCATTTAGTGTGCAGATCTGAATTTTTCACCATGGTTCAGATATTGGAACTCAAGCCTCATGTAGAGGTGTATACCTGTTATCCTAGCACTCAGAAAGCTTAGATAGGAGAATCATCACGAGCTTGAGGCCAGCCTGTGTGACATTGTGAGACCCTGTCACAGACAAAACAAAGCAAAGCAAAGCAAGAGAACAGTTCCATAGCTTCACCTTCTCCCCAGTTCCCTCTCCTAGTGAGCTTGTGTGCCCCAGGGCTGCCCACAACTGAGCGGCTTTCTGACCCTATGGTTTCCTTCAAGTGAAATTTTCAGCAGCCATCTGGTTGATTCTGATTCACAGTAAAGTTTAAAAGTTGTTGGCATTATGTTAAACCTTCAATAAGCAAGTGTGAGACCTACTTAACTTGTAAGAACTTCACTCCAGGTCCTCTCAGTTCCAAATTGCCATTCCTCTACTGAACAAAGTACCATAATTTTCTGTATTAAGATTTATAGGGAGGGTTCTGAAATACATGTGTGCCAAATACATGGTAAGGCACTTTTATAGATGAAATGTGTGCTCTGAAAAGAACACTGGTAAATAAATGCTTTTCTTTCATTTTGGCTAAAACATGAGCTGTGAACTACATGGTCAATCATATAAAAGGTTATGGGAGTTCTCCATCTCTCATTCCATACATGCCTCAGGTTCTATACAGATGGCCTTTTGAGGCTAAATTTATGTTAAAACATTTCAACATATCTACATTATACCAAGCCATTCAATATTCATAACAGTTCAGCTATGGAATCAGTCTATATATTCACCAAGAGATGACTAAATAAAGAAAATGTGGTGCATATACATTATCTTAGTCAGTGTTCTTCTATTTCTGTGAAGAGACACCATGACAATGGCAACTGTTATAAAAGAAAGCATTTACTTGGGGCTTGCTTATGCTTAAGAGGTTAAGTTCATTAGCATCATGGTGGGAAGAATGGCAGCAGGCAGACAGACATGGTGCTGGAGAGGTAGCTGAAGTTCTACATCTAAATCTGCAGGCAGCAGGAAGAGAGAGACTCTGGGCTTAGAATGGGCTTTTTGAAACCTCAAAGCCAACCCTTAGTGACACATTTCCTCCAACAAGGCCATACCTCCTTGACTATATACCTCCATACCTCCTGGACTACAGTTCAAATACTGCCACTTCCTGGTGACCAAGTATTCAAATCTATGAGACTATGGGGATAATTCTCATCCAAACCACCACGTCATGATGGGGTTTTATTCAGCCATAAAGGAGAATGAAATGATGTCATTTGCAGGAAAATAGATGGAACTGGAGACCATCATGTTAAGTGAGACAACCAGACTCAAGATGACAAATGTTACAGTGGATCGTAGGTGTGTGTGTGTGTGTGTGTGTGTGTGTGTGTAGGAAAGGGGGATGATTTTGGAAAGAGAAGGGGACTAGGGAGAGAGGAGGGAGAAAGGAGAGGATTTAGGAGGGCAAACATAGTCAAAGCATACGGTATAGGTGACTGGAAATATCTTTATGAAACCTATCACTATGTTCAATCAAATGTGCTAATAAAAATTTTGAACATACAAAAGTTTAAAGAAAAATATTTGTCCCCAAATATCTGATTCTTCACTTCCTGAGCTCCCATTGTAGGCAAATTATACATTCATATACAAAATGTTAAGACAATATAATTTTTTTAAAAGAAAAACTAACAAGTGGTCAGTGAATTTTCTCAGTAATTTCATATTTTACAATTTTGTCCTTGACATTTGTAGCAAGTTAAGAAATTAATCTGAAAACCTGGACTACAGTTCATTTTGTTGGGTTAAATACAAACATCCCTTTGAAGGCCATTGCTAAGTTTAGGTGACTATAAAGGATATGTCTGGGGTAAAAAAGAAGAGGGAACCAAGAACTATGGAGAGACACAGTCCTTATTTCAAAATTAAGAATATTAGATTTTAATAGCTGTGTGAAGATAAAATACATACCTTTTTCTTTCTGAGAAAGTTAACTGGAAATGAGATATTTGCTAATTATAACCTTCAAATGTCTATGTCCTCAGTACAAATATATGTGAGAAAATTGAACTTAGCTGTGTAAGGTGGTGTCTTAATTTTAGGTTCTGTTGTTGGGATAAAATATATTGACAAAATCAACTTAACAAAAGGATTTATTAAGCTTATAATTCCGAGTTACAGTCCATCATTGTGAGGCAGTCAAGGCAGGAGCTTGCACAACCATGGAAAAGAATTTGTGTGTGAGTGTTTTGCCTACATGTATTCAAGTGTACTGTGTGCATGCCTGCTGCTGATGAAAGCCAGGAAAGGGCTCTGATTCTCCAAAACCTAGAGTTAGAAATGCTCGTGAGCCACCATGTGTGTGCTGGGAACCAAACCTACATACTCTGCAAGAGCAGCAAATGCTCTTAACCACTGAGCCATCTCATCAGCTCTCTTATATCATATTTTATCTGTTTAAGGAGGATGCTCCCTTCTTTTCCCAGTTTGCTAAGTACTTTGTTGATATTTTTATTGAATTATTTTTCATGTGCATGGAGACCTATAACTTTTGCAACCTTTGGCTTGGTTAATTATAGTTTTAGAATTTTCTTTCTTTTCTTTCTGTATGTTGATGAATATATGATCAAAAGAAGAATTTTTAAGGTTAAAGTTCTAGAATATTTGAAAATGATGTAACTTCGAAAAGTGAAAAATATTATCATATATGAAAAAAATATTCGAACTAATCAGCAGATTAGGTTCAGCTAGAAAGAGAATTGATAAACTGGAGCTGTCACTGAGGAATTTGTCTAGATTGCAATGTACAAGGGAAATAAAAGATGTTAGATTGACTATAATAAACCACAGAAGAATAAAAATGTTTAATAGATAGTCAATAGGAAAGAACAGAGCCAGAACCAGAAGCAATATTCAAAGAGTTTATAGTTGGGACTTTACACACAAGCTCAATTTTGATAATTATAATAAATATTGAGTATGAAGATTTAAGAAAAACTATGCTAAGCAATATTACATTGGCATATAATAGGAAGAGAGGTGTACAGGAAACTGCCAATTCTATATTTTCATCAGAAATGTTTAAGATGTCTTGTTTCTTGAAATCATCACCAGAACACACACACATGCACACACACACACACACACACACACACACACACACACACATACACCCTGAAAGATTAGATATGTACTGATATCTGTGGTTCTGAATTTCCTTCTTGGTTGAAAATAATATTTTGGGTGAGATGTCTATTTTAGTCTTTTTCATATTTTTGAATTGTGTTTTTTTGGTCAGAGAATTTAGCAGTTTTGAGAGTTGTTATATATTTGTCATCAAAATTCTCCATCACAGCTCTGATTTGTTAACACTTTGGTCCATTCTACAGGGCATAGTGTATCTTTCATCAATGCCTTTTGCAAAACAATGTTTTCTAATTTGATTATGTATATCACAACTATCAAATGCACATATTTGCTTATATTGCTGTTCATACTTTTTTTTTTGGTTTTTCGAGACAGGGTTTCTCTGTGTAGCTTTGCGCCTTTCCTGGAACTCACTTGGTAGCCCAGGCTGGCCTCGAACTCACAGAGATCCACNTTGTAACTCCAGCTCTAGGAGATTCAAAACAATCTTCTGGGCTTGGAGGGCACCTGTAATCCTGTGCACAATGTCCCCCTCGCCCCCATTAAAAACAAAAATGAATCTTTGAAAAGTTACCATATTTAGACCAATGCTTTCCAAATATTCTCTGTACAACCAGTGAAACAGAAGCACAGAGACAACCTACAAAGCGAGGGAGAATATTTACAAGTTGGAGAATCTGACAAACATTTAATATCTGGAGTAGATATGGAATGCTGAAAACTCAATAGGAAAATCAAACTGATCTGTAAAAACAGGCAGTAAGCCTAAACACACATTTTTCATAAAAAGACATACAAGTGCTCAACAAGTATATATATATATTTGGTTTTCCGAGACAGGGTTTCTCTGTGTAGCTTTGCGCCTTTCCTGGAACTCACTTGGTAGCCCAGGCTGGCCTCGAACTCACAGAGATCCACCTACCTCTGCCTCCTGAGTGCTGGGATTAAAGGCGTGTGCCACTGTTCATACTTTTGATGTTGTATCTAAGAATCTTTCCTTCATCTACCTCACCTATATTTTTCTCTAAAATTTTTGTGATGTCATATTTTATATGTAGATCTGTGATTCTGAGTTAATTTTTGGATATAATTCAATGTGTGGATCAAAGACCTTTTGCATATGGATATATAGTTCAAGTAGTATTAAATGACCTTTATACATGTATTAATAATCAAATCTCATATTGTTTGGGTGTATTTTTCAATGCCTATTCTGTCTGAGTGATATATGTCTACTCTTCTACACATCTGCATTGTCTGAATCACCATAGCTCTATAAGAAGTCCAAAAATCAGATAATATATCTACTTCCGTTTTGAAATTGTTCTAACAAGGTTAGCTCTACTATATTTACCTATGATATCTTGAATTGGCTTATCCTTTAGTAAAGTGCTTTTGGGATTTTGACTGAATTTGTATAATATTCGTAAATCAATGCAAGGCGAGTTGACTTCTTTACTACCCTGTGTCTGTCATTCACGAACATATACCTCTTTGTATATGTAGGTCATCCTTGATCCTGTACATCAGTGTTCTGTGGGTTTTGTCACACAGACATTTTGTTTCTTCAAATTAAAAAAAATTTGTTTACTCTTTGAGAATTTAATAAAATATATTTTGATTATACTCATCCCTCCCTCCTCCAACTCCTTCCAGACCTACCCTCTTTACCCTTACCTCTGTTTCAGTTTCTTTCTTTTCTTTTTCCATCAAGGTCAGTTTGTGTTTCCCCATTTCTCTTGGAAATGTGACCTGCCCTGGATTGTGGTTGACCTACTGTGGGTCACATCATTAGAAAAAATTGACTCTCATTTTCTCAGCAGCTTTCAAATGCCAGCACCTCCTCAACTAGTGGTGAAATTATCTGCCCACTTTCTGGGTATGTTATTGATATTGAAAATTTCCAAGTTCTTGCATGACATTCAGGGACTGGATCTGACTGGGGTAGTAAGGGCATGAAGAAAAGACAAACAAAACAGATTTGTTGATAGAAACTGGGGTCAGGCGGTCTGGNCTTTTGGCTTGCTGTCTATGTCAACAAAGCACATTCACTCAGGTCTTTACTCACTCAGGCCTTCCTTCTGAACTTAGCATGAGTATTGAACAGAACATCATAGAGTTAGTGTGTGTGCTTGTGTTATACAGACACATTTGCCTCTTNCAACCTACAAAGAAAGGCTATTGCCAGGTTAATTTATTATTTTTTCAATTTTCCAAGGAACCAAACTAAATAGTTTTCAAGTGATCAATTTATCTCTGAGAACCCATGAGATATAGACCAGTTGTTAGAGGTCTAGGTTCTATCTCCAACTCTGCTTTTGACCTACATGTCAATCTAGGGACTAACCTTGCTGCCTAGCCTTTAGTTTATATATAGTGGTGTGTGTGTGTGTGTGTGTGTGTGTGTGTGTGTATTCATTCTGAGATCTGATTGTTGCCTGGGCAGACACTGAATGGTTTTCTAAATCAGGAGCTACTCCTAGAGAGCTGCCCAACAGGGATTGATGACATTTGTTACTTGGAGCACCTGACCTCTTCATGGTGGCTCAGAAAGCCTATTTACACACTCAAAGACAGCTGGGCTTAAGAAACACTCTTAGTCATTTTTCTGCTTTGTGGTTATACTTTCTTTGCACAATAGGCCAATAAATATGTTAATTTTATCAATTTCATATGTAAATATGGATTTTCAAAATGCCAGTCTCCTGCAAGCAATAGGTGGCAAATAGAAAATAGAGAGAAAAAAATAGTAATCTCACAATAAAAGGAAAGATTAAGACATTCCACAGTCATTTGTCAAGATCCCATTTGGTGCAGGTGCTGTCCAGGGTGTTGAAGATTCAGAGATGAGGAGGGTGTCCATGTCAGGACCATCAGTCACATTCAATGTCCAATGAAAGACCAGCAGGTAGTGGAACCTGGGTATGTTTCCTGGACTACTGGGCTCTAAAGTCACTTTAGAGACTCCTGAACCATGCTGCTTTCAGCATCTGTACATTCATGAGTGCAACATGAGTTTATCATCTTGATTCTAGTAAGTTGCTGACAGATATTTGAATATGATAATTTTACTGTCACAATTATATGCCAGGCATTTACTGTGATAAGAACAGAGAAAAAAACAAACAGTCATCATTTGAGGGGCAGGGACCTCAAAAATGAACAGTTTTGCATCTTGTCCTTGGCCAGAAGTTGGGAATGTCATCCTTGTCTCCACTGGCACTATTGTCATGGCCAGAAACCAGAAATGTCACAAATGTTTAGGGGTATTGGGTGAACCTCTGTTTTCTTGTAACTGTTATCCAAGTCCATTCCATTTTATAAAACTCCTCCATTTTGGTTAAGAGGTCACAATTCCCAAAACTATAGTAATTTGCATTTCCAGAACTAGTATAGCTTGTTTTCTAGATTCTTGTCTCACCCCCATGTACCCTCAGTAAACGATGGTCACAGAAATATTTGTCAACCACCTGACACTCTTTCACTCAGTGCTTCCTGGACACTCCAAGAAATGGTCAATCTTGGGCTCAAAGGGGGAAAATTCATGATTACATTCTCTCCCCCGACAACTATCTATACTTTGTAAGTAGACAATGAGATCTCTGATATATCTAACTAAAGATCTTCCTTTGCAAGAATTTTTTTTTTTTATTTTAACTCAGAGTAAACCTGTTCTGTTGTTACAGTACTTGTTTCTTTGTCTGTCTTTTCTGTTCATTTTCTTCTCCTTTTATATATCTTCCTGGAAGCTGTATGTGAAGGTATGACAAAACTCTAGTACAGATATCTAGGGTGGAGAGACATATGACCACCTCATGGGTGGGACAACCTAGATTGACCATCCCAGTGCTTCAACCTAATAAAGCTTTACTAGTCCCCAGAGTGGGCAATTTAGGATCCTTGGTGGCAACCCATCCTGACACCTACTCCTGTTTTACAGGAGCTCTGCTTCTTTTATTCCTAATAAGCCTATCCATATAATAAAACTCCTTTCACCATTCCATTATCTGTGAACTCATTCTTTGAGTTCAAAAGATGAAGCTCCTAGAAGTCACTGGTCTGGGTTGGGTTTGGTGGCCATTGATTATTCTTGACTCTGGCTTCCCCTAGTTATGCTCACCTAAGATAAGAAAGACTACCCAGCACTTGGGAGGCAGAGGCAGGCTGATCTCTGTGAGTTCGAGGCCAGCCTGGGCTACCGAGTGAGTGCCAGGAAAGGCGCCAAAGCTACACAGAGAAACCCTGTCTCAAAAAACCAAAAAAAAAGAAAGACTATTGTGCTCAAAGATTCTTCACCTTTTCCAGCATATCAGCTGGAGCCAATCACACAGTAGAAAACAAACACCAAGGAAAAGAAGGTAAAAGCGGATAGTGAAAACAGGGTTGGGCTTCCTAAAAGGGCTACTTTCTTTTCTCATGGTAAACTAAGTGGGGAGAAAATAGCCTCTTTAGGGACAAACATCTGGATGAGAAGAAAAATAGGAGGACCATGGGTCTTATAAAATGCCTAACCTAGGCTCCTCACCTCCCACGCCCTGCCCCAGTTCTTTTCACATTTCAATGGACTCCAAACTCTAGGTTTCCTCTCCCATCCCATGGAGCTTGTCCCAATAAAATATTTTTTTCTTTTGTTCTCTTCATTTTGGTCTATTGTCTTTCCTGGATGGTCAATTCTTTGCCTGTCCCATGGAACCAAACTTGTCTAGCACCAGAATCAAATTGCAAAACTAGATTTTTAATTTTGATTTTGATAAAATCAAATTGATCAACTTTTTCTTGTGTGTGTTTTGATTTTGATGCCATGTTTATGAGCTCCTAGCAAGGCCCTAAGCCCTGAAGACTTTCTTGGTGTTCTACAGTTCAATGCTTTCCATTTAAACTTGGACTTAATTTTTGTAGAGGATTGTAAATTTGGGTTCAGGCTCATTTTGTTTTGTTGCGTTGGATAATTTTGTGATAATTGGATAATTTTGTACCTTTGTGAAGAATCAGTTGTCCAGATTTGTGTATGGCAATTCCATCTATTACATTCCATCAATCTGTGTGTCTTTCCCTCTTCAAGGGCATCAATGCTTTTGTCCACTGTAGCTACACACCACATCTCAAAACTGAGTAAAGTGAGTTCTTTTACTTTCTTCTCTCTTTAAAATTGCTTTAGTTGCTTTGATTCCTTTCTCTATCTTTCCAAGTCATTGGGGAATGGTAGTCTTTTCAATAGGTCCTGCTGACTCAGTTGGATATCCTTAGACAAATGAAATAAAACAAATATGCCCCAAACCAAACCAACTCCCCTGCCCCTGGTCTTTGATGGCCAATTTTAGTTGTTAACTTGACTGGATTGAGGGATATTCAGAAAGTGATCAAAGGATACCACTGGGCATGTCTGTAAGGGTGTTTCTGTGGAGAACTGGTATGTGAATCAGTGAACTGAATGGGAAGACCCACCCTGAATGTAACAGTTTCTCAGTAGGCTGGGGGCTTGAGTGGTTGAGAAGCAGAGGAGGATGTCAGTTTTCTTTCACACTTGACTCTTTTCAATGGTGTTTAGCTGTAGTTGTCAATGAGGGACATCAGAGTCCAGGTTCTTCACTCTTGAAAATGGGATTNTACTAGTGATTTTCAAGGGCTTTCAGGCCTTTGTGCTTGGATCGGGGCTGCATTATTGGCTTCTCTTTCATTCTGAGACCTTGGACTTCATAGACCAAATAGCTACTGGTTTCCTTAGCTCTCTGATCCACAGAAGGTAATTATAGGGCTGTTTTGCTCATTGTCATGTGAACCAGTCTAAAATAAAATACCCCTTTATATTTTCTATTGGTTCTTTTTCTCTGGAGTGCTCGGACTAATGTATAGGATTAAGCCTCTTGTCTCACACAAAAGTTAACTAAAATTATATTAGAATGTTAAGTGTTATACCATAAAGCTTTGAAAAAACATGGGAGAAAAATTTTTATAGACTAGGCCTATAATCTCTAAAAAAAAAAAGAAAGAAAGAAAAGGAAAAAAAAAAGGAAAAAGGAAACTAGGCCAGGTAGAGAATCTTTTAGATAGAACAAAAACTGTAACAGAAGGGAAAATTAATAAATTAAGCTTCATCAAAATGAAAAAAGAATGCTCTGCACAGACTGATGAGAAGATAAAGGGATAAATTATGGAGTAGGAGAAAGTACTTAGAAAAGGCACATCCAGGAGAGGGGTAGCATCTTCGAAGAACACAGAAAAAACAGATGAGTAAAGTAAGCAATTAGGAAAAAGGTCAAAGGTATAAGCAGAGACAGAGAGAGACAGAGAGAGAGAGAGACAGAGAGAGAGAGAGAGAGAGAGAGAGAGAGAGAGAGAGAGAGAGAGAGAGAGAATATGTACATAAGGTGTCTATCAACATTTTCCTATAAGGTAAACATGAAAATTGCAGCAGGATGTCACCAAGCCCCTCTGGGAACAGCTTTGCATGAAGAGCAACAGCATCAAATGCAGCTGGGATGCAGAGAAAGGACCGTGTAGCCATTACTGATGGGAAGCCATTCAGCTGCACTGTAGAGGATCTTGGCAGTTTCTTGTATAACTAAACATGAAAATTCTATTTTTGCACTTTGACCTCATGTCTAGAAATGCTGTGGAAATCTAATTAGTTGTAGTCACATGATCACATTCGATCTTGGCTTTTCTCCATGCAAAGTGTCTGAATTCTGATCATTTGTTTATTCTCATCCAATTCTTTTATCTGGTACTTTTCTGTTGATTCAGATCCAACACCCACCTGTGGAGTTGGCCTTTCACTTTCGACTTCAAAGGAGTCTCTTGAGTTTCTCCACACAGATACTTAAGCAGCAATCTGTCTTCTAACTGTTTCCTGGGAATACTTTTGAGCCCTTTTCTCTCAGGCCTCTGTGGTTATGCCCCAGCTTCTTGCCTTTCATTCTCTCTGTCTCTGAAGTGGATGCTGCTGGAACAGTTTGGTGCCAGCCAATCCAGTTAGTGCATGTTCTTTGACCTTTCCCCTTGTTTCTAGAAGTAATTTCCTAGTCTNCCTTCCTTCCCCATCTTTATGATTCCCATAATAACTCTCTCTTAATATATTTTTTCCCAAAAGGAAAAGAGTTGGTTTCCAAGCTGGTACCCTAAAATTAGGAAATATAATGTGAATATAAATGAATTTCCTCTGAAGAGGTTCTGTTAGCTGGGATGTTATTGCTTCACCACATAGGGCAACTGGGGTGATTAAAGAAAATAAAGCCAGGAACAAGTTGATTTTGGTTTCTATGCATTAGCAGTACTCAGTAAACATTATTTTTTTCATCCCCTCTTTATGTGTGTCCATGCATGGCTGCATGCACATGTATGTGGGCATGTGCATATGGAGATGGGAGTTTGATGTCTTAAATCATCCTCCATACCTCTTTTACCTTGTTCGATGAGGCAGGGCCTCTCAATCCAACCCAGAGCTTGCCAACATGACTAGTCTTGCTAACCAGCTTGCTCTGTGGATATCCTGTGTCTGTCTGTAACCCGTGCCTTAGCCAAAGAAGAGGACAGCATCTTGTCTGGGGAAAGAGTGGGATTGGGCAGCTTTATGGGGAAAGGAAAAGGACTCCTAGATACCAGTAAGCACCAAGCTGGAATTGAAAGGGAACTCCCCAGCTTCTATATTTTTCAGTGTTGTACCAACATGGTTTGGAATATACTGGCTCACATGGGATTGTAAAATAATGGTGTTGATAATGTTAGTAACAGTGAAGAATTATCCCCTCAGCATTCTCATTCATTACACACTCCCTGCCTTTGTTTGTCTTTTCTTGGGCTTGCATCCAGACTAGACATTCTCTTTATTACTGACAGCCTTGCTCCTCTCAGGATGGGAGGATGCTGAGTATGACCAAAACATTCACAATTGGCCATTTATTGACCAGCATCAAGAAAATGCCCTCACATTCCTCTGAAGTTTGTTGTAGTCTGATGTCCTGCTTATTCTCCTATTAGTTTGTGCTTTATCCAGGATTACTAAGCCAAATTGAAATTCATGGTTGTTTGGAGGCATTTCCAGCACATCACTGAAAAGCAAGTCCAGAGGAGCTTCTTGCCTTCCTCTGCCCATTAGATTTTGGGTCAAGACACATACACCATGCCATGCCCATTAACGTGAGGCTGTTGCTGTACTTATGACATTTACTTGATCTGGTGTAGGCTATCTCTGTTGTTGAATTTCTAACAACTCCCATAAAATTTTACCTTTTTCTTGTGTGGCCACGGGAGCTGAGCATCAGTTGCTTTATTTAGTGGATGCCCAGGCCAATTACAATTCATTTGCTGGTTCTTACCCCTTCCTCCCCCAGCAGCCTGCATAGCACCCTTTGGCAATATGAAAGTTAGCTGACAGGGAAGAGGCTCTCAGCTCAGTTCCAGCTTGGCTTCTCTATAATCATGTCTCCAAACTATATGGTGCATGCATGATGTAAGGAAATGTTTTAAATATTTCTACTATACAATATTAGGCCAACTTACTCACTGCAATGTTACTCAGATGATGTAAATCATCTTCTTGTAGAATATGTGTGTGTGTTTTACTGGTTTGTCAAGCTGTGAGCTATAGAAGGTAAGGCTTCTGAAAGCACTTAAAAGAATGAAGGGGTTTGAGGTGCATTTCAGTCCTAGTGTCTGGTTTCTTTGCCCTGTTTCTACCTGCTATGAATAGAGCTACTCACTGTTCTTTTGAGCCTGCAGGGTGAGCAAAGAACTTAGCAGGTAAGTCAGAAAGTTGAAGTCTTCTCTGTCTTTCCACAAAGCTGTTTTCATTATTCTTCATTGATGCCTGTGCCTGGTCATCAGGACACATACTATGTTAATTTCTGCCCCCTCCCCCGTCTGAGTCTGCTGAGCAAGACTGTGATTGTCAGTGGTACTTTTTGGACTTCTGCCTCATACTCACAAGAGATTGCTAAGGCCTCCCAAAGTCATGGTTGGGAATAATAGCTGCTGTCTGAGTTCCATGGTACAAAGAAGCCCAAGGACACCAGCTTAATTTTCCCACCAGTGATGACCTCCCCACATTTCTGGTTAGTATTATTGGCAGGAACATGCAACTTATTCCCCAGCCTGGACACTACCATCTGTTACAGTGTCTTGTATCTCAGCAGGAGCATGAGTGGTTTTCTGGCTCACAACATGTATTAGGTAAATTGAGAGCCATGAGTGGATATTTCTGCACACATAACTGCACTAATGGAACTTTTCAAACACCTGTGAGGCCCATGAAACCACAGTAGCTGTACTGCCAGCCTTTCTTCATGCAGTGTGCTAACCTCCAGATTGTCTGAATGGTTTCTATGCTCCTTTATGGAACCTTCCATGCTACTACATTAAAAGATTAAAAGACACCACAGCCTTCTTATACCATGACCTACAGAATTTTTTGTTATGATGTTTAGAATCTGCCACAATTCAGGGGTCCCACAAGCTTTTGGAATCAGGAAGCTCCAGGTTCCCAAATGATACCCTGCTTAATATCTGCATGACCTTGGGGAAATTAATGTCTTTGTGTCTAAATCTGTCCCTAAAATTGGGATAAGTGGACCATCTGACTAGGATTGTGAAATAATAGACTGACTCATAAGACATACAGTTATCAGTATTTCTGTTTTTCTGGTGAAGAAAACAATTATGTGGGGATGTCCCATTCAGCACAATAAGTTGGTAATGACAGAGTCTAATCAGTGTGGGGTCCTCCATGAGGATATTCTTTAGTTCTGGGGACACAATGGGGCTTAGAACATGGTTTGTGCCCTTGCTTGTAGGCTAAATAGGGACAGACTATACACACACTGATTAAAATTCTGGCATGTGTTTGGGTCTAGCCTGTTTCAGGGCAGGCACCACTGGTTTCTGTTGCCTCCTTTTTTTTTTCATTTTTTTGAATGCTTTTATTATTGGGCCAACACCTTGGTTCTAGACTAGACAATTGACTGTATATGTAAACTA
>LZPO01066687.1:24653-81274 GCA_001675575.1 Neotoma lepida
AAAAACAAAAAACCCAGGATAGCTAAAAGAATCCTGGGCAATAAAGCAACCTGTGGAGGCATCACCGTCCCTGACCTCAAGCTCTACTATAGAGCTATAGTAATAAAAACAGCTTGGTACTGGCATAAAAACAGACATGTGGGCCTCCTTTTTTGAATGAAGAAAAAATTTTTTTATTCATTTTACATACCAATCACAGATCCCCCTATTCCCTCCTCACACCCCTTCAGCCTCCCCTCCCCTAACCTACACCCATTCCCTCCTACAAGAAGGTAAGGCCTCCCATGGGGAGTTAGCAGAGCCCGGTACATTCAGTAGAGGCAGGTCCAAGCCCCTCTCCCTGCCTCAAGGCTGTGTGAGGTGTCCCACCATAGGTAGTGGGCTCCAAAAAGCCTGCTCATTCACCAGGGATGGATCCTGATTCTCCTGCCAGAGGGCCCCTTAAGCAGATCAAGCTACACAACTGTCTGGCTTATGCAGAGGGCATCCAGATGTCACACTGGGCTCTTTCATGATCTTTTGTGCTTTTGGATTTGCATCTGTTGTAAGTCCTTCATCTTTAGAGTCTCTGTCTATTGTGGTCTCATTCATCCTTCAAGGCCTATGCAAACATACCCCTGGGAATCAGTTCCTAAATTGCCTGCTTAGGTTGAAGTCCTGTAGTTCAAAGAATGCAGCTCTAGACTCATATGGCTTTACTATTCTCAGCTCTGGGACATGACACATGGTTGCTCCTGGCAGCACCCATTTGATCCCCAGAGTATGTTGGCCTTCTAAGACATTCTTGTTTGGAAGTTTGTTTTCTTCTTGACACAAAATGGCCTTCTGGGCAAAGAACTGCCCTTGTCTTAACTACTGACAGTATGAATGTTGTCCTTTCTGGATGAGTGGGACACAAAAGTGACTACAGAACTCTGCCAAGACAGAGTAAGATGGTCTTTCAAAATTCCTGCTTCTGAAAATGATCCGTTAGATACTCTAGGTCTGTAGCCAATTTGAATGCACCAACACGCTGAGAAACTTTAGGTGACTGTCCGGGCTGCCAGCTGTCTGTCTACTCTCACAAGACTCCCAAAAGTTGCTTGCATCCATCTCCCATTTCTCAGGTATTATTATATTCCTTCTCAGGTCTTTGATGGGATTGAAGACTAACAGTTATAGTTTCAATACTCTTGTATCTTAGCTAGAACATATTAAGTATTAGATTCAGGTTCTTCAGGATAGGACACCTTTTGGAATGATCTCTGTAACGTGCCATTTACATATGCTCGAAACTTCTCTGGATTTTAGTGTGTGTCTCTTGTTTGATGTTGCTGTTGTTGGTTGTAGTTCCATTTGTTTATGTCATCATCCTTTATTTCTCCTTGATAATTATTCCTATTGTATGTAGTTTTGTGTTAGGTTAGAACTTTCTTCCTTAGACAAAAGGGGGAGAGATAGGGGTGATTGTCTGTGCTTTACCCTGAAGCACCACCCCAGTAGGCAGCAGGTAACTTCTAGGTACCTGCCCCCCACCCCCAGTGTGGCCGAGGGGGGACCCCTTAAGATCTGGAATGTGTACGTGCTCGATCTCTTGGCTACCTCGTAGTCTTGGATGCTGGATGCTGGTACTGCGGACCCAGGCAGAGTTCTCCAGAGAAACGAATTGGACCACACCCCACCCCTCCCGGATGCTGAGACCAACTCCCTTATACATGTTGTGAGTTAACCCAGAATAAGTCCCTTTTGACTATCAGACAGATTCTCTGTAATTGCCACTTTAATTCACAGTCAATGCTACTCATCTGATATACTACCATTTCTAGAGGAGACTTTGTGGGCTTGTTTTCCCTTTTCGGAGACTAAAAAAAAATGGTGTTTTTTTTTTGTGTGTGTGTGTGTGTGTCAGAGAAAGGGGGGCATATGAAGGTCAGAGGACAACCTTAGGCATCAGTCTACACCTTTCTACCTTGTTTGAGTCAAGGAATTAATTTTCACTGCAAGGCAAGCTTTCATCCAAGTTTCAAGGGAGTGTCCCATCTCTGCACTTCATCTTACCATAGGAGTGTGGAGATTATAAAATGTGCTACCTATCATGTTTGGCTTTATCTTCATTCTGCAGATCTCAGGTCCTCCTATTTGTATTGCAAGTACTTTACCCACTGAGCCATCTTCCCAGACAGTTTCTGAAGATTCCCAGTACATATGTGATATTATGGACTAGATGTTATAATTCCCCCATCACTAATAATTTGTTGAAGCTCTATGTGTTGGTGTTTGGAGGTGGTGCATTTAGTGACTACTTAGGTTTAGGTAAGGCCATAGAGGTGGGGCCCTAGTTTGACAGGATTAGTGGCCATGTAGAGAAGGCATTCAAGAGCTCACTAAAAACCCCTCCCATCAATCCCATGTTCTCCCCACATGCACAAAGAAGAGCACACTGTGGGAGGGGAGCTGCCTACACATAAGAGAAGAGGTCTCAGGCTAAAGTCTGCTTTGCTGACATCCAGGCCTTGAAGTTTTTCAACATTCAGAACTTTGAGAAATAGTTCTGTTGTTTAAGCCAGCAGACTCTGGTGTTTTCTTATCACAGCCTGAGCAGGCTAATCCACTTCTTTAGTAGACACCAACTATAGTTACATGGTGGCTGCTCCTGAACCTCAATATATGAAGACTGTGCATCAGGCCAGAGCAAGGGTGGACTCTAGTAAATGCTGTAATGTGCTGCCCTACCATTCTTCAGAACAGAGGCCTTAAGTCCCTGAGGCATGTACAGAACACCCTGCTGAGCTTTCTAGAACTCCTCTTCACAGAAATTCACACCCTCATCTAAGTGCATACCTATCATAGGGGCATCCTGCATCTAATGACAATCGGATGTGGGTGTAGAGAGGCTTGGAGACATTGCCTCAAGCCAAGAGTACTCTAAGGAACCATCCAAGTATCAGCATTCCCTGAGAGATGAGCTGAGGTCAATGTCAGGACTGAATTACAACTCAGCTTCTTCTTCAGAGCCTGTCTACTTCTTTGATCCCCTGCAGTTGATGTCAAGGGAACCTTGCAATGTTTCCTGCATGTACATGCCCTCTAAGGTCTGTTTTCCTAAGAAACTGAATTGTAGACATTTTCATATTGTAAATATTTTATTATGTTACCTCATATGAAATTTATAGATATTGTACCTACTTCAACACAAAATTCAAAATAACATATGTCCCTTAATTATAAGCTGAGGGAGAATAAAAGTAAAAATATAGTCAAATAATATACTAATGGCTTTAATTTTTAATAATATAAAAATGTACCAAGTGACACTACAGCAGAAGGTAAGAAGTAGTAAGGTACTTGTGCCACAAAATATGAACTTGAGGGTCTCATGTTCAGGGATATTGTTTGATCAATGCCACTCAAATGCTGCTGGCCATTGTGCCATGGGGGGATAGCATGAGGATAGCTGTCAATGCTAGGAAGCTCTACATAAATCCCATGCACCATTCTCTTGATTTGCATGGAGATTGTTTTCCCAGGTAGCTCACAGCAAACACAGGGTGAAAATTATTTGGTATTTTTATGTACAACTCAAAAAGCTTTTCAGCTCAGTTTCATGTACAGAACTGTCTACCATGATGTCTGGAGGTTGTGAGGGTTATAGGCAGATCTTATTGTTTGGAGCTAATGTGAACCTTGCAGGACACCCAGCACCTTAAATCTCTAGTTATCAGAGTTCCCATTATTGATACACTAAACCATTTCCACATGTTTTCCATACACCTCCTGAATTCTCTGCTAAAAGGGAAGGACCAGAAGCAATGGGAATGGATTCTGCATAGTAGTCCTAAGTGAAGACATCTACTTCAGCTTCCGGTGACTCTTTTATAGGAGTCAGGTTTGAATCCAGGCTCATGTGACCCAGCCTCAGCCCCAGCATTTCTGCTGTGACACCCTTCCTTTCTGACTTTATCAGGAAGATGATGACCAAGAACATGGTTTGTTTGACTGCTGAGATCCTACTGCCTTCTCTTCTGATTCTCACTAATTTGAGAAGTGTGGAAATGTAAGGTTGCCTGTAGTTTCAAATAAGTTAATGGCTTCTATCTTGACTGCTGTGATAGAGGGGCTCTAGCACTAGACTACTGTAACTCTCTCTCTCTTTTCTTAATACAGGCAGCTAGGGTGGGAAAGCTTAGCTTTTGTTGTTTGACAGCCTGGTAATTGATAATTAGATGGCTCAGACTGCATTTGAACAATTGCAAAAGCCATTGTGGCACATGCATCCCTCCCTCTTTTTTCTTTCTCTTTTTCATTTCTTCCCAGGTGGCTCCCTACATTCTTCTTTACCTTCCATAATAAGGCTGATCCACTTTTCACTTGAAAATATAGGTTATAAGGAAGGGACAAAGAGTTGGGGAAAATGATGGAAGGAGAACATAAATCCTTCCTATGTACCCATTCTTGCCACACTGTTATCTGATGGATGACTTGGGGTATTGGCAATTATTTTTTGTCTTGTGCTGTTTCTTTGATAAAGAACCAGTAAGCCACATTAGGCTGTGTACTGTAGAATTAGTCATAGAACTAAAAACATGATTTTTTCCTCACTGGAGGTGGAGCCACTGGTTAAATAACAGAAGGGCACTTATTTGTTGGATAACTACTTGAGTGACAATATTTGTTGGACCACCACCTGACAGAAAGGAGAAGAACCAGCATATACCAGGACATTTCTAGTCTCAACATTAGAAGTACATGAATCCATTCTGTGGGTCATTAATACTCAACAACCAAAGGCAAACATCTTCTGGCTTGGTGGACCTCTGCTTAAGATTCATGTTTCTCTTCTTTTTTTAAAATTTATTTAAGAATTTTTTTCATTTTACATACTAACCACTCCCCCTCACTTCCCCCCCATCTCACCCTCTATCCACTCCTCATAGCGGTTAAGGCCTCCCCTGTGTAGTCAACACAGGCTGGTATACTAAGTTGGGGCAGGACCAAGCCCCTCCCTACTGCATCAAGGCTGAGTAAGGAAATGGGCTCTAAGAAGTCAGTTCACGTATCTGGAATAAGTCCTGGTCCCATTGCCAGGGGCCCTACAAAGAGATCAAGCCACACAACTGTCACCCACATTTAGAGGGCTTAGTTTGGTCCCATGCAGGCTCTCTAGCTGTCAGTCCAGAGTCTGCGAGCTCCCCCTATCTCAGTCAGCTGTTTCTGTGGTTTTCTCCATCATGATCTTGACCCCCGTTGTTCTTATAATCCCTCCTCCCTCTCCTCAACTGAACTCCAGGAGCAAGACCAAGTGCTTGGCTGTGAGTCTCTGCATCTGCTTCTATCAGTCATTGGATGTAGGTTCTATGATGACAATTAGGGTAGTCACAATCTTACTATAGGGGAAGGCTAGTTCAGGCCCCCCTCTCCAGCATTGCTAGGAGTCTTAGCTAGGAACTTCCTTGTGGGTTGCTGGGGATTTCCCTTGCACCAGGTTTCTCCCTAACCCCATAAGGGCTGACTCTGTCAAGATATCTCTTTCATTGCTCTCTCTCTCTGTCCCTCCCTCAACTTGGCCACCCATCCCTAACACTGCCCTTCTACTCCCCCCTCCCATTTTACTCAGGAGATCTTAACCATTTCCCCTTCCTGGGTTGATCCATGCATATCCCTCTTAGGATCCTCCTTTTTACCTAGCTTCTCCGGGGTTGTAAATTATACCCTGATTATCATTTGCTTTGCATCTAATATCCACATATCACTGAGTATATACCATATTTGTCTTTCTGAGTCTGGGGTTACCTCACTCAAGATGATTTTTTCTATTTCCATCCATTTGCCTATAAATTTCATGATGTCATTGGTTTTTTACCACTGAATAATACTCCATTGTGTAAATGTACCACATTTTCTTTATCCAATCTTTGGTTGAGGGACATCTAGGCTGTTTCCAGGTTCTGGCTATTACAAATAATGCTGCTATGAACATAGTTGAGCAAGTGTCCTTGTGGTGTGGTTGAGAATCCTTTGGGTATATGCCCAAGAGTGGTATTGCTGAGTCTTGAGGTAGATTGATTCTCTATTTTCTGAGAAACCACTACACTGATTTCCAGAGTGATTGTACAAGATTGCACTCCCATCAGTAGTGGAGGAGTGTTCCCCTTGCTCCATATCCTCTCCAGCATAAGCTTTCATCAGTGTTTTTGCTCTTAGCCATTCTGACAGTTTAAAGATGGTATCTCAGAGTTGTTTTGATTTACATGTCCCCAATGTGTAAGGATGTTGAGCACACCCTTAAATGTCTTTCGGCCATTTGAGATTCTTCTGTTGAGAATTCTCTGTTCAGATCTGTACCCTCTTTTTTAATTGGACTATTTGGTATTTTGATGTCTAGTTTCTTGAGTTCTTTATAAGTTTTGGAGATCAGCCCTCTGTCAGATGTGGAGTTGATAAAGACCTTTTCCCATTCTGTAGGCTATCGTTTTATCTTAACTACCATGTCTTGTGCCTTACAGAAGCTTCTCAGTTTCAGGAGGTCCCATTTATTAAATGTTGTTCTCAGTGTCTGTGCTATTGGTGTTATATTTAGGAAGTGGTCTCCTGTGCCAATGAATTCAAGGCTACTTCCCACTTTCTCTTCTATCAGGTTTGGGGTAACTGGATTTATGTTGAAGTCTTTGATCCATTTGGACTTGAGTTTTGTGCAGGGCAATAGATATGGATCTATTTGTATTCTTCTACATGTCAACATCCAGTTATGTCAGCACCATTTGTTGAAGATGCTTTCTTTTTTCCAATGTAAAATTTAGGCTTCTTTGTCAAAAATCAGTTGTTCATAGGTGTGTGGATTATTGTCAGGATCTTCAATTTGATTCCATTGTTTCTCTTCTTAAAGAGCAGTAGATTTCCCTGCCTTCTGCCAAGCCTTGTTTTTCAGTGGTGGGAATTGAGGTAATGGAAATGAAGACAGCCTTGTGACTGACAACTTTCAACACCATCTGGAAGGAGAAAGGGATGCTTGCCAAAAGGAAGCGTGTTTCTCAAGTTAAACCACAAACATCCATCTGAGAAATCTAGACTGAAAGTTTATCCTCTCTGCTAGCATAGTTGATGCTGAAGCACACAGTCCATGGTCTTGAACCAGAATACACTAATTCTAAATAGCTCAGTATCTGAGACCACTTTCAAATGAGCAGCCATTGAAGGAATTTCAGAACTGGATTGAGATGAAATCCACTTCTTTNTTTTTTTGGTTTTTCGAGACAGGGTTTCTCTGTGTAGCTCTGGAGCCTTTCCTGGAACTCACTTGGTAGCCTAGGCTGGCCTCAAACTCACAGAGATCTGCCTGCCTCTGCCTCCCAAGTGCTGGGATTAAAGGCGTGTGCCACCACTGCCCGGCAAGATCCACTTCTATGCCACTTGTTCTGTGACTCTGCATATTTTTTAGATGTCCTATGGATGACTCTTACTCTTGTCCATGAAATGGTGTTTTAATGTTTGATGGTAGAAATCACACTGTCAAATGTCAGTTCATACACAGACTTAATCATCCTTAGTTTCTTCAATCACCTACAATATCTTATTGTGTTCCCCCTTTTGCTGCAGGCCCAAGAATATATTATAGAGATTCAGTTGTATATAATAAAGCTATACCTAGAAAGGTCAAGGAATTTTTCTAGAGGGAAGCCATTTATCAGGGAATATTTGGTGTTATTCAGCTTTTAATATATATCAGCTGTCTTCTGCTATGAAATTCTTGTGCACTCATATACTACTAGGCCATATGGCAAACAGAATAAGCTTCTCAGATCTACTGCTGATCCAGTAGGTAATACCCCTACAGAGCCTAGGAGATAGGCTGACTGTAGATGCATAGCTTTGTTTCTTGTGCAAACAAAGCTCAGACCATCCCTTTCCTTCAGGCCTAGTAGCATTGCAGAGCTATTGATTCAAAACAGTAGGGCTTTTTGCATAACCAGGTACAGTAAAGACTGGTCTGAGCAGAGTCATGTGGCTAGAGAGAAGAGAACAAGGCAGAATTTCTGTAGATGGTAAGGCAGACTGGCTCTGGCTGAGGAATAGGAGCAAGGAAAAATTCCATAGGGTGTAGGTGGATTTGAATCAGGTCAGGAGAGTAGGAGAGGAAGGAGAGATGGAGGACAGAGGAATGGAGGATGAGGATGAGGTCAAAAGCATAAGAACTTAGTTATTACCAGTGCTATGAGGGGACAGAAAAAGAAGGAACAGAGAGGAACTGAGTGTCAAGATGGAACTGAAGCTGTATAGATAGAATTTTGTCATAGAGAAATAAAGTAAATGGACAAAAGAGCATGGATTCTTTTCCCTCAGATAACCTCCCACAGGACACAGCATCTTCCCCAGGACTTGGGGAAGGATTTTCTCAAGGCAGGCCCCTGAGAAAATTCTGATACCCTTTGAATATGCATTGTTCAATTCTAGAACTACACAGCTTCATACAGTTGCTTAATGTGGAGCACACAAAAATTCAACAGTTATTTTAACAGTTCTGCTTTGGGTTAGGCATTATGCTACTAGATGCTGGGGCATCTTGTAAGCAAATGTGGACTTCCTGCTATGCCATCATCTGGATCAATTATTGGATTATGGTCTAGTGCTGACCACCCTTTTAATCTCAAATGTCCTTCCCTTCTACTATACAGGCTGGGTTGGTAAAAGGGAAGAGGTAATAGGATCATTAATGAGCCATTTCCCAACATTAGAATACACTGAGTCATTCTCTTAGCTTATAATTAAGAATGGAAACCCTTCTCCAAGTGAAATACATAGCCAATAATTGTTCAGCTTCTGTCAAGTATTGGACCTGAGCTTGGACAACTAGGCAATTTCAAGTATTTTCTCATGCTTTTAAAAATACTTATTTTGTTCTCTCTACCTGTTTCTGTCTCTATCTGTCTGTTTCTCTCTCTGTCTCTATCTCTTTCATGTGTGTGTGTGAAAGAGAGAGAGAGAGAGAGAGAGAGAGAGAGAGAGAGAGAGAGAGAGAGAGAGAGAGAGAAGGAAGGGAGAGAGAGAAAAAAATGAATATGCCTGCAGAGGTCTGAAAAGGGCATTGAGTCCCCTCGAACTGTACTTAAAGGTGGTTGTGTGCTTTCCAACATGGGTGCTTGGATCTGAACTTGGGTTACCTGGAAGAGTGACCAGTACTCTTAGCATTAAGCAATCTTTCTACCCTCATATTTTCTCACTCTAGGAGTGTGTATATTGGCCCATGTTTTGACGATAGAGTGAATGAAGGCTTTAAGGAATAAGTCAGTTGCCTAGTGACAAGCTGAAATGGGGGAGAACTATCTCTGATTTATCAAACTAAAAACAGTCATCTATTCTAGGCTGTTAGACTTCCATCAGACTTAGCAGGACCTTGAGCCTCTGGAAGTCACGCTGGCTCTGTCATCTCTGAGCTCCAAGCATCTGGCATGTGTGAGCCATATGGTGTATGATTAGGTAATCACTCCCCTGTTTGGAGTACTGGTAGACCTCTCCATAGAGAAGGAGCCCTATTTTCTTGTTCTTTCTTGTATACTCATCCATTCTCCTGGAAGACTTCTCTTCTTCTTCTTGATTTTTGCCTAGAAAATACCCATTCTTCTCAGCTTGACACCAAGTGCCAGTACCTCTGCAAACACTGCCCCATTTCTTTGTTTTTTTCTTTATTCCCACAATGCACTTGAACAAACTGGTAAGGTATAACTCATCATGCTTGTCTGGTAGGCTTTTCTGTTTCTCCTTACTCACTGGAAGTGTCCTGAAGCCAGAAGCTGTGTTTCTTCTCCTTTGTATATTCAGTAGCCAACATACTGGGTGGTGTCACATGATAAGTGAATGTTTGTTGAATGAAGGAATTAGTGCTATATTTAAAAACAATCAAAAATTCAGGAACAATAATTTCAGAACCATCAATTTCATGAAATTTCCAGTATGAAAATGATCATCAATAAAACCCAAAGTTTAGCATTTTAATTTTAGAAAAACAGCCAAAAAATCACTTCAGTAAACAATTCTGTGGGGCAATAATAGGAATCAGTAAAGCCTGATTTATTCCTGAGAAGGCATCTATGTTATAAGAACTGTGATTTTACTGGGTCTTATGTATCCCAGGTGCCTCCCAGGCATCAACCAGTTCTCATCAGCAAGACTCTTGGTATTGTCACTCTCTACTTATGCTCACAGCAGTGCACTACCATCTCATTCCTATTGGAAGGCAAGCATTGTCTCTCATAGCTCTACCCACTGCAGAACAGCTGTGGTGGGGTTCTCAAATGCCAAGCCTAATCTTCCCCTCAGCACCCTCCCATGGCTCCCATTTTAACTAATGAGATCGTTTCCCTTTATCCCCTTCTCTCTGCCTTTGTTCCAGCCACAAACACACAAGAGAAAAATCTTATCACCTCCTGTACTTTGTCCTTGCTTTTTCCTGTGCCTTTAACCTTTCCTTCACCTCCACATACCTGCACAGTTCGAGTCGGCCTTCTTTATGTTTCTGTTTAAATATCTTCATCTTCATGAGACTGTCTTTGATCACCAAATTGAAAAGTAGCCCTCCCTGTATACTTCTTCTTTGTTTGTATCATTCACATCGAGCACTTCTAACACACTACACAGTCTTCTTAATTATTTTGCTGTGGTTCTCCCACTCTATCCCTAGTGGCCTCCCCAACATAAACACTGCAGTATCAGCTCTGTGAGTGAAAACATGTTTGTGTTTGTATCTGCTTTGACCAACAGCTAGGTCAGGACAGGTGCTCAGTAATCATCTGTGGCACGAATTGGCAAGGACACGGCTTAGCATGGTTGAAGAACTTGGTTTGTGTTGTACATCTATTTGACATGGGTACAGGGACTCTAGCCCAGATCCATCTCATCCAGAGCCAATGCTATTTCCCTTCTGAAACACTTGGTATGTATCTTTCTGTAGGTAAAGAGGAAGGCTGAAAGATCGTACATGTTGGAATTGGTAGAAACTAATTTGAGGTGTTTTAAAAGGCAAGATGAGAAAATACAGCTGTGAAGGTAGACCTCAGTTTCTGTTCCAGCTTTTTTCTTTCTAGTCATGTGACCACAGACAAAATAATTACACTTCTCAGCAACTCAGCTTTCTCATCTGTACTGTGGTGGTCTGAATGTTCCCCATAGGTGCAGGAATTTTAAAACTTGGTCCTCAATAGCACTGTTTGGAGAGGCTATAGGGAATGCAACTTTGCTGGATTAAGTACATAACTGAGGATGGGTTTTGAGAGTTTAAAGCCTCATGCCATTTCCAGTTTGCTCTCTCTGCTTCATGCTTGTGGTTGGATGTGATCAATCAGCTTCCTGTTCTTGCTGTCATGCCTCTCTGCCATGATGGATTCTTATCCTTCTTTAACTGTAAGCCAGAATAAACTTTTTCTTCCAAGAGTCACTTTTAGTCATAGTATTTTATTATAGAAATAGAAAAGTGACTAATACATACGCAGTGAGGGCCTTGATGAGATCTGGGCAATAAAATTGTCAGTATCTTGGAATTATATGGCATAAGTTGAATCAAAGTAAGAATACCACAGACTTAAGTTATTGTGTTATGGAATGGTAAGTTATTAAATATTCTAGATTTTCTACATCCTTCTGGATACTAAAATGAATCCCAACTTAGCACACAAGTCAGTCTCTTTCTTCTCCCCATATCACCCAAGGATAGACTATCCATTATATGTGTTGAGGTTATATGCCCCTTACATGGGGTTTAGGATGTACAACCAAACATTACTTGGGTGTTGTTAATTTTTGACTCTTTTGGGGAGCCCGCCACCCAGCTCCCAAATAAATACACATGGAGATGTATTCTTACTTATGAATGCCAAGCCTTATCTTGGCTTAGTTACTTGCCAACTTTTCTTAACTTTAAATTATCCTGTCTATATTTTGCCTCTGGACTTTTCCTGTTTTCTTACTTGTGTAAATCTTACTCTTACTCTGTGGCTTGCTGTGTAGCTGGGTGGCTGGCTCCTGGAGTTCTCCTTCCCTAGCTCATAGATCTTTTCTCTCCAGATTTCTCTTTCTATATATAGTCTCTGCCTGCCAGCCCTGCCTATCCTTTCTCCTGCCTTGCTATTGGCCATTCAGCTCTTTATTAGACCATCAAGTGTTTTACACAGGCACAGTAACACAGCTTCACAGAGTTAAACAAATGTAACATAAACAAAATAACACACCTTAAAATAATATTCTACTATACTTGGGGATCTTTTCAGCTGCTTGAACTCAGCTTTTAACTTCATCACTGTTCCAGAGGCCAAGCCCAGCACGTCTTAGCTATATAAGATGAGAGTTTGTTCACTATACTCCTTTCCTCACATAGGGCCTGGTCTCACTTATCCCTACACGACCCTAATTATCCATCCAGATTGTGTTAGGTTTCACATTCCATCACTACTGTAAATAATTTACTACTCCCTCTCACAGCTGGCTCATGGTGTATTTACTGTGACTTATTTACAGAAGAAGTTCTGACTGGAGAAACTAAGAAATGGAGTGAGTTATTTGTGTGAAAGGGATGTGAGTCTTCTCAGACTCCATTCTTGCCTTCTCTCATTATAGATCTTAGCTTTCTTCCAGCACCTTGAAAACATTAACTACATTGGTTTCACAGCTAATCTCTCATAAAAGTAAGAGAAGTTATGTCCCAATTGAACGGAGGGATAAAGGGATTAGTTTTAACATGAACTTTTGGGTGACTGCCACTTTAAGACCTGTGGCAGAAGACTCCCAGGAGAGGGAGCCCAATCACCCTCATAACTTACTTGAGGTGTAATGTGTGTGTGTGTGTGTGTGTGTGTGTGTGTGTGTGTGTACACGCATGTGTCCATGCGTGCACATGCATGCCTTTCCTTTCAATTTTCTACTGTTCAGAGCAGCAGAAAAGAGGGAGTTTTCAGCAACTTTTACACATGCTACTTACAATGCCAAGAGAACTTTATCATTTCAGGATATACGTGTGAGCACATGTATTCATGGGTGTGTGCTTGCACCCATGTATGTGTGTGTGTTTATGTATGTGTATGTGTATACAGGTGTACATGTGTATATGTATATTTGCACATACATGTGTGTATTTCACTATTCTTTTCTTTCTGACACTACCAGATGCTCCAGACCTTCTTGTCCCTTCTCTGGTTCTCACTCCAGCATTAGCTGTTTTGCTAAGGAGCTCTGGCACATTTTATTGGGCAATGACCAATGTAAGGGTTACATGTGCTCTTTGTTACTGCTTTCTTGATGGACCTAGGTCTGAAGAGGTGGTAAACCAAGGAGATACACGTATGTATACTAATGTGTATATATGTACTTATCCATAAACATTCCTATGTTACCTCCTTCATCCATATGAAGGTGAAAATGATTTAATAATCATATACTGAACACTTGCCTGTTACCATATAGATATTTTTAGTTTTCTCCCTTGCTAGTCTATAACCTTTCACCTTAACTGATTCACAACAATCAGTGCATCAGGGTTTCAGAATAGCTAACCCTTCCTCCCCTTGGCTTTGATGTTTTGCTGTTAATATTTACCTTATCTTTTCACTCTCTGCATGCTCTAGTCAGCCATTGAGTACCTATGCCTATTTAAATATTAAACTAACTACATTTCAATAGAATTCAAAGTTAGGTATCTGAATGACAGGATCAACATTTTAAGTAATCCCTATCCATCCACAGCAAAATGGACAGCAGATTTCTATGGCCACACAAGCTCCTGCTATAGAGTTAAGGCCTCATCTTTCCCTGTGGTGCTCTGATACTTGTCTGTCTGGTATCCACAGGCCAGTTATGTCATAACTTTGGCTTTCAGAGATAACCTTGGCCTAACTTACATTAGGGATCTCACACTTACCTAAGGAGTGGGGTTGAGATACCCCTACTGGGAGCTGGGTGACACAAAGGGCCCAGAATGAAGGCTCATTAGAGAGAATACCCTGGAAAGGCTGCACACTCATTCATAAAGATTACTGTAGGGAATAAAGGCTGACCCAGGGGAGGCCAAGAGAGTAGATGAGCATCTTCAGGTAAGGGCATATGAGTTCTCTAAGCATCCTATTGCTGAATAGCCTCTAGGTGAGTCAGCATGCTTGCAATGATGGGTGTGTTTGGGACTATGGAGAGGGTGGGGCATGATTTTGGAGAATTGTCCCAGGGTAGACTATGGATAAGCAGTTTTGGGGAGTTGGGAGAGAATTTGAAGCTAGAGAGTGATGTGATTCTGTCTCTTTAAGAACTATCACCTTGGTGGCTGTTGCATTTTATCATTGGTGGTGGAGTTGGGAACAGGAGTGTGGTTAGTACCCAGGCAGAAGAGAATCAGGACTTTGAACATGTAATTTTTGATTTCTTTACTTCTTTTTTTCCTCTTTTTAATTTATTCTTATTCTATATATTATATTCCATCCGCAGTTTTCCCTCTCTCTTCTTCTCCCTTCCCTCTCCCCCAGATCAACTCCTTCTCCTTTTTGCTGCAGAAAAGAACAGGTCTCCCAGGGATATCAACCAAATATGGCATAACAAGTTATAATAAGACTAGGCAAAAACCCTCATACCAAGGCTGTATGAGGGAACCCAGTAGGAAGAAAAGTATCCCAAAAGCAGGCAACAGAATCAGTGACACCCCCACTCCTACTGTTAGGAGTCCCACAAGAAAACATAGACAACCATAACATATATTCAGAGGATCTTGGTCAGACCCATACAGGCTTCCTGATTGTCAGTTCAGTCTCTCTGAGCCCCTATGAGCCCAGGTTAGTTGATTCTGTGGCATGTGTTCTTGTGATGTCCTTGATCCCTGTGGCTCCTATAATCCTCTTACACTGGATTCTCTGAGTTCTGCCTAATGTTTGTCTGTGGGTCTCTGCACTTGCTCCTATCAGTTGCTGGATGAAGCTTCTCTGATAATGATTATGCTAGCCCCAATCTACGAGTGTAGCAGAATAACATTCGAAATCATTTCATTGACTTTTTTTTCCAATCATGTTTGATTTTATCCTAGGTCTCTGGGCTATCCAGCCTCTGGGTCCTGGCCCTCCAGGCAGTGTCAGGTGTGGGCTCTCTTTTGGGGCCTAGGTCTCAGGATGGACCAGTCATTGATTGGTCACAAGTTCTGTGTCACCTTTACCCCAGCACATCCTGCGGGCAGGCGAATTGTAGGTCAGAAGTTTTGTGGCTGGGTTGGTGTTCCAGTCCCACCACCAGGAGCCTTGCCTGGTTACAGAAGATGGCCAGTTCAGATTCACTATCCTCCCATTACTAGGAGTCTTCACTAGGGTCACACTTGTAAATTCCAGGGAGTTTCCATTGTATTAGTTTTTACCTTGTCCCTGGAATGCCCCCCCATTCCAATTGTTTTTCCCAGTACTGTTTCTTCCCCTACCCCCATCTGATCTCTCCTATTTCCATCCTCATCCACCCCTCATCCACCCACAAAATCTATTCTATTTGCCCTTCCCAGGGAGATTCATGCATCCCCACCGTGAGCTCTCCTTGTTAGTTAGCCCTTCTGGGTCTGTGGACTGTAACATGACTATCCTTTCCAGCTAATATCTGCTTTAAGTTAATACATACCATGTCTTTCTTTATGGGTCTGGGTTAGCTCACTCAGGATGAATTTATCTAGTTCCATCTATTTGCCTGCAAATTTTATGATATCATTGCTTTTAACAGCTGAAGAATACTCCATTGTGTAAATGTACCACATTTTCTTTATTCATTCTTTGGTTGAGGGACATCTAAGTTGTTTTCAGTTCCTGGCTATTTTGAATAAAGCTGCTATCAACATAATTGAGCAAGTGTCCTTGTGGTATGGTGGAGCATCCCTTGGATATATGCCCAGGAGTGGTATAGCTGGGTCTTGAGGTAGATTGATTCCCAATTTTTTGAGAAATCACCATGCTGATTTCCAAAGTGGCTGTACAAGTTTGCACTCCCACCAGCAATGGAGTGTTCCCCTTGCTCCACATCCTCTCCAGCATGAGCTGTCACTTGTGTTTTTGATCTTAGCCATTCTGACAGGTGTAAGATGCAATCATTTTTATTTGTATTTCCCTGATGGCAAAGGATGTTGAATATTTATTTCTTTAAGTGTTTCTCAGCCATTTGAGATTCCTTTGTTGAGAATTCTGTTTAGATCTGTACCCCATTTTTAAATTGGATTATTTGGTTTGTTGCTGTCTAGTTTCCTGAGCTCTTTATGTGTTTTAGATATTAAGCCCTGATGTGGAGCTGGTGAAGATCTTTTCCCATTCTGTAGGCTATTGATGTTATTCTTTGCCTTAAGAAAGTTTTTCAGTTTCATAAGGTCCCATTTATTAATTGTCAGTCTTTGTGCTTGTGGTATTGGTGCTCTGTTCAGGAAGTTATCTCGTGTGCCAATACGTTCAAAGCTATTCCCCACTTTTTCTTCTATAAGGAGTGTATATGGTTTTACGTTGAGGTCTTTGATCGACTTGGACTTGAATTTTGTGCAGGTGACAGATATGGATCTTTCTGCATTCTTCTACATGCCAGCATTTAATTAGACCAGTACCATTTGTTGAAGATGTATTCTTTTTTTCCATTGTGTATTTCTGGCTTCTATATAAAAAATCAGGTGTCCATGGGGTATGGATTTATGTCTGGGTCTTTGATTTGATTACATTGATCAACCTGTCTGTTTTTATGCCAATAGGATGTGGTTTTTATTAATATAGATCTGTAGTACAGCTTGAAACCAGGGATAGTGATATCTCTGGAAGTTCGTCCCCCCCCAAGACAGGGTTTCTCTGTGTAGTCCTGGCTGTCCTGGAACTTACTCTGTAGACCAGGCTGGCCTCAAACTCAAAGATCTACCTGCCTCTGCCCCCCAAGTCTACCACCACTGCCCTGCTGGAAGTTCTTTTATTGTATAGAATTGTTTTAGCTACCCTGGGTTTTTTGTTTTTCCATATGAAGTTGAATATTGTTCTTTCGAGGTCTGTAAAGAATTATGTTGGAATTTTATGGGAATTACATTGAATCTGTAGATTGCTTTTGGTATAATGCCATTTTTATGTTAATCCTACCAATCCACAAGCATCTTTCCATTTTCTGATATGTAAATGGAGCTGGAGTTTTTTTGTTCCAACCACCCAGTCCCAAATAAACACACAGAAGTTTATATTAATTACAAAATACAAAATTACAAAATAATCTCGGCTGATAGCTCAGGCTTATTACTAACTAGCTCTTACATTTAAATTAACCCATTTCTATTAATTTATGTATTGCCATGTGGCTCATGGCTTTACCTGTCCTCTAGCATCTTGCTTCTTGGGTGGCTCACTGGCATCTCCCCTGACTCTACCCTTCTCCATCTGAGTCCTCAGTTTGATTGTCTCATCTAACTTTATCCTGCCTTGCTATAGGCCAATCAGCTTTATTATTAACTAATGAGAATAATACATATTCACAGTGTACAGAAGGATTATCCCACAGCACTGATATCGTCTTCAATTTCTTTCTTCAAAGACTTGAGGTTCTTGTCATATGGGTCTTTCACTTGCTTGGTTAGAGTTACCTCAAGATATTCTATATCATTTGTGGCTATTGTAAAGGATGTTGTTCCCCTATTTTCTTTCTTTCTTTCTTTCTTTCTTTCTTTCTTTCTTTCTTTCTTTCTTTCTTTCTTTCTTTCTTTCTTTCTTTTTTCTGAAGGCATTTTATTTTATTTAAAAAATTATTTATTTATTTATTTATTTATTTATTTATTTATTTATTTTACATACTGGTTACAGTTTTCTCTCTCTCTTCTCCTCCCAGTCCTTCCCCCGACCCCACTCTGTTCCTATCCCCCAATTCACTCCTCCTTTGTTTCTGTTCAGGAAAGAACAGGTCTCCATGGATATCAACAAAACATAGCGTATCAAGTTGCAGAAAGACTTAGTACCTCCCCATTTATTAAAGCTGGGCAAGGTGACCCAGTATGAGGACTGGGGCCCTGAAAGCCAGTAAAAGACTCAGAGACATCCCTTGCTCCCACTGTCAGGAGTCCCACATGAGGACCAAGCTATACAACTGTAACATATTTGCAGAGTGCCTATATGTCAGTCCCATGCAGGCTTCCTAGCTATCAGTTCAGTCTCTGTGAACCCCTATGAGCCTAGGTTAGTTGATTCTGTGGGTTCTCTTGTGGTGTCCTTGACTCCTTTGGCTCCTACAATTCTTTCTCGCCCTCTTCTGCAGGATTCCCCAAGCTCTGCTTAATGTTTGGCTGTGAGTCTGCATCTGTTTCCATCAGTTGCTGGATGAAGCTTCTCTGGTGACAACTGGGCTAGGCACCAAGTTATGAGTATGGCAGAGTATCATTAGTCATCATTACATTGACAATTTTTTCTTCTAGTCATATTTGGTTCAGTCCTAAGTCTTTGGGTTATCCAACCTGTGGGTCCTGGTGCTCCAGGCAGTGTCAGGGGTGGGCTTACTCTCCTGGAATGGGTTTTAGGCTAGACAAGTCATTGGTTGGCCACTACCCCAGTCCCTAGGCCACCCTTACCCCAGCACATCCCATAGGTAGGACAAATTGTAGGTAGAAGGTTAAGTTGCTGGGTTGATTTCCCACTCCCTCCACTTAAAGTCTTGCCTGGTCACAGGAGATGGCCAGGTCAGACTATGTATCTGCTATTGCTAGGAGTCTAATCTGGGGTCATCCTTGTAGATTCTTTGGAGTTTCACTTGTGCCAGGTTTTTACCTGACTCTAAAATGCCCCTCTTTCCAGTAGTCTCTTTTAGGAGGTATTCTTCCCCTCAGTCCCCTTCAACAACCTGCTCACTCATGTTCCCATCACCACCCACACATGAGCAGTCCACTCATGAAATCTTTTCTATTTTCCCTTCCCAGGGAGATCCGGATGTCCTACTTTGAGCCCTCCTTGTTTCCTAGTCTCTGGGTCTGTGGATTGTTAACATAGTTATCCTTTATTTTATAGCTAATATCAACTTATGGGCAAGACCCCAGGTATGACACCACCTATAGCCCACTAACACTCCTTAAAGCCCCCCAACAATCTCAGACTGCACCCCTCCCCCCTGATTTCTTTCTCAGCCCATTTATCATTTGAGTATAGGAGGGTTACTGATTTTTTTAAAAAATTAATCTTGTATCCAGTCACTTTGCTGAAGATGTTCATCAGTTGTAGGAGTTCCCTGGTAGAAATTTTGGGGTCAATTATGTCATATCATTTGCAAATAGTGATACTTTGGCTTCTTCTTTTCAAGTTTGTGTTCCTTTGATCTCACTTAGTTGTCTTATTGCTCTAGCTCAAACTTCAAATACTATATTGAATAGGTATGGAGAGAGTGGACAGCCTTGTCTTATTCCTGATTTTAGTGGAATTGCTTTGAGTCTCTTTCCATTTAATCAGATGTTGGCTACAAGCTTGCCAAAAATTTCTTTATTATGTTTAGGTATGTCTCTTGTATCCCTGATCTCTCCAATACTTTTATCTTGAAGGGGTATAGGATTTTATCAAAGGCTTTTTCAGCATCAAATGAGATGCTCATGTTTTTTTTTCTTTCAGTTTCTTTACATTGACAAATTTTCATATGTTGAACCATCCCTGCATCTCTGGAATGAAGCCTACTTGATCATGATGGATGATTTTTTTGATGTGTTCTTGGATTTGGTTTGCAAGTATTTTATTGAACATTTTTGCATCAATGTTCATGAGAGAAATTGGCCTGTAATTCTCTTTCTTTGTTGAATCTTTGTGTGGTTTGGATATGAGAGTGACTGTGGCCTCATAAAATGAATTTTGCAATATTCCTTGTGTTTCTATATTGTGAAGTAATTTGAGGAGTATTGGCATTAGCTCTTCTTTGAAAATCCGATCGAATTCTGCACTAAAACTGACTGACTATGGGCTTTTTTGGTTGGGAGATAATGACTGCTTCTGTTTCCTTAGGGGTTGTTGGTCTGTTTAAATTGTTTTTCTGATCTTGATTTAATTTTGGTATGTGGTACCTATCAAGAAAATTGACTCTTTTAGGTTTTCCAATTTTGTGGAGTACAGGTTTTTGAAGTATGACCTAATGATTCTCTGGATTTCCTCAGTGTCTGTTGTTGTGTACCCCTTTCATTTCTGATTTTGTTAATTTGGATAGTCACACTCTGTCTTTTATTTAGTTTAGATAAAGGTTTGTCTGTCTTGTTGATTTTCTCAAAGAACCAACTCTTTGATTCATTGTTTCTTTGTATTGTTCTTGTTGTTTCTATTTTGTTGATTTCAGCCCCAGGTTTGATTATTTTCTGCCATCTACTCCTCTTGGGTATGTTTGCTTCTTTTTGTTCTAGAGCCTTCAGGTGTGCTGTTAAGTTGCTAGTATAAAGTCTCTACATTTTTTTTATGAATACACCTAGTTATATGAACTTTCCTTTAAGCACAGCTTTCATTGTGTCCCATAAGTTTTTGTATGTTGTGCATTCATTTTCATTGAATTCTAGGAAGTCTTTAATTTCTTTCTTTGTTTCTTCCTTGACCCAGCAGTAATATATTAGAGAGTTGTCAGTTTCCATGAGTTTGTAGGCTTCTTGTTGTTTCTGAAATCTACCTTTAATCAGTGGTGATCTGATAGGCTACAGAGGGTTATTTCAGTGTTCTTGTGTCTGTTCACACTTGCTTTGTGACCAAGTATGTGGTCGATTTTGGAGAAAGTCCTGTGAGGTGCTGAGAAGAAGGTATATTCTTTTGTATTTAAGTGAAATGTTATATATATATATATATATGTTAGGTCCATTTGGTTTATAACATCTCTTAGCTCCATTATTCCTCTGTTTAGTTTTTGTCTGGATGACCTTTTCATTGGTGAGCATGATGTATTGAAGTCTCCCACTTCAAACATTAATATGTTTGAGGTTTGATGTGTGATTTAAGCTTTAGTAATGTTTCTTTTAAAATGTGGATGATCTTGTGTTTGGGGATAGATATTAAGTATTGAAGTTTCATCTGGTTGGATTTTTTTTTCCTTTGATGAATATGAAATGTCCTTCCCCGTCTCTTCTGATTAATTTTGGTATGAAGTCTATTTTGTTAGACATTAAAATAGCTATGCCAGCTTGCTTCTTGGGTCCATTTGCTTGGAAAATCATTTTCCAACCCTTTGTTCTGAGATAATGTCTATCTTTGATGTTGAGGTGTGTTTCTTGTATGCAGCAGAAGGATGGATCCTGTTTTTGCATCCATTCTATTAGCTTGTGTCTTTTTATTGGGATATTGAGTCCATTGATATTGAGAGATATTAATGACCAATGATTGTTAACTTCTGTTATTTTGTTGTTGTTGTTGTGTGTGTGTGTGTTCCTTCTTTTGATTTTGCTGGTGTGAGATTATTTTTTTCCTGTGTTTTCATGAGTGCAGTTAACCTCCTTAGGTTGGGATTTTTCTTCTAGAACCTTCTGTAGGGCTGGGTTTGTGGATAGATATTTTTTAATTTGACTTTATCACAGTGTATCTTGTTTTCTCCATGTATGGTGATTGACAGTTTTGCTGGGTATTATAGTTTGGGCTGGCATCTGTGGTTTCTTAGAGTCTGCAAGACACTTGTAGACTCTCCATTGAGAAGTCAGGTATAATTCTAATAGGTCTGCCTTTATATGTTACTTGACCTTTTTCCCTTGCAGCTTTTAATATTCTTTCTTTGTTCTGTAGGTTTAGTGTTTTGATTGATATGTATGTAGTAGGGAGACATTTTTTTCTGGTGTAATATTTTGGTGTTCTATAAGCTTCTTGTGCCTTATAGGCATGTCCTTCCTAAGGTTAGGACACTTTTCTTATATGATTTTGTTAAAAATATTTTCTGGGTCTTTGAGCTGGGATTTTTCTCCTTCTTCTATTCCTATTATTCTTAGATTTGGCTTTTTCATAGTGTCCCAGATTCCTGGACGTTTTGTCTTAGGAATTTTTAGAATTTAATATTTTCTTTGACCTATGTATTAATTTCTTCTATTATGTCTTCTTCTATTGGGATTCTCTCTTCCATTTCTTGTATTCTGTTGGTGATGCTTGTATCTGTAGTTTCTTTTTGGTTATCTAGATTTTCCATCTCCAGGATTTCCCTCAGTTTGTGGTTTCTTTATTGTTTCTATTTACATTTTCAAGTCTTGAACAGTTTTATTCATTTCCTTTACCAGTTTGTTTTTCTTGGCTCACTTGGCTTTTTAAGGGTTTTTTAATTAACTGCCTTCAATTGTTTATGTTTTCCTGGATTTATTTAAAGGGTTTATTCATTTCCTCTTTAAGGGCCTCTATCATCTTTATAAAATTGATTTTAAGGTCATTCTCTTGTGCTTCAGTTGTGTTGGAATATCCTAGGCTTGCTGGGCTCTGATAGTGCCATATTGCCTTGGCTTCTGTTGATTTTGTTCTTGCACTGGTGTCTAGGTATCTGGGTTTGGGATGATTATAGGTCTAGGTATCGGTTTCTGAGTTGATTTTGTTGTTGTTGTTGTTGTTCTTGTTGTTGTTCCTTGGTTTCTGTTTCCTCTTTTGTCTTCTGGTCTCTGTGGCTTGGATTTTTGGTGGCCAATATGATCTTTGTTACAGCAGGGGGTCCCTGCCTGAGTTGGGATATGAGACAAGGTGATTAGGAGGGGAGTGAGGACTGGAGATAATGTGTGTGTTTGGGGGGCACTGAGAGAGTAAAGGAGGTCGGTGGGTAGGCTGCCTCTCTGGGGTTCTGGTGGCTGGTGTAGTCTCTGGTCCTACAAAGTGTCTCTGCCAGAGTTGGGGGCTGGAGTTCTGGCAGCTGGTATAGTATCTGCTTGAGCAGTGAGTCTCTGAATTCATCTATCTTTTTCTCTAGCTGGCACAGCCTGTACCTATTCTTCTGACTGGCATGGCCTGAATCTGAGCAGTTGGTATCTGTTTATGTGGGGACCAGGAGATGGCAGCAGGGGCAGATGGTGAAGCAGGAAGGGGTGACAGCAGTGGCTTAGGTCTTTTGTATCTGAACTGAGGGTGCAAGGGTAGGTGACTGGCATGGCTTGCCTCTTCTACTTCTTAAAACTCTCATTCCCCATGGGTTGATGATAATTCTTCTAGATCTTATTTATTGTCTATTTTTCTTGAGTGTATTAGTTTACCACTGCCAGAAAACAGTGTCTTAAAAATAGTAGCAGTTTACTAGGTTAGAGTTCTGTGGGTTAGAAGTCTGACTCAGGTTTTCCTTCACTGAAACCAGAGCATCTACAGGGCTGCCTTCCTGCTGGATGTTGTAGGATCTTTCTAATTCTAGAGCCTTCCCACTGTTCTTGCTTCCTGGCCCTCATTTTACTGTTCAGAGCCACTTTCTCAGTTGCATCACCTGCAATTGAGATTTGATTTGATTTGATCAATTTGATTTTCTTTTTTTAAAGATCTACTTTTAAGTTTTATTGTATTGGCCAATCCACACACTTTGAAACATTCTCCCTAACTTAATCATACCAGCAGAATCCTTTTTGTCATGTGAGGTAACATAGTTACACATTCCAGGATTTATAGCCAGATATCTTTGGGGTTCATTACCATGACCTTGACACTAAGTGATTGATAGACATTTCTGCAGCCTGTATCCAAACTCACACACATTTAGACTAATGCAGTTACTGAGCTCTCATTTGGAATTTGTCTTCATATTTGTGTCAAAAATTTGGAAAAGTTTTGGTGGAGTTACCAAGAATAGAAGGATATGATGATCAGTTTCAATTGCCAACTTGAAGGCATTTAGAATCACCATGGAAACAAGTCTCTGGCATGTCTGTGAGGGATTTTCTAGATCAAATTAATTGAGATGTACAGACTCCTAAATGTGGGCTGCACCATTCTGTGGGCTGGGAGTGTGGACTCAATAAAAAGAAGAAAAGTGAGCTGAGCACCATGGTTCACCCTCTCTGCTTTCTGACTGAGGATTCTATGTGACCAGCTATCTCAGTTGATGAAGACATCATGATGAGCATACCCTTGAACTGTGATTCAGAATATACCCTTTCTCCTTAAGTCGCTTTCATCAAGTTGTTGTCACAGCAACAAGAAGGTATACTCTGGAACCTTCGAGAACCTAGGGTACCCTAGCTATGAAGTACTACTGGGTGAAGTGTCCAGCAGCATAACTTTAGAGTCAGGAAGAGCCTTCTGCACTATTCTGAAGAAACAGGAAGTCACAGGAAGTCAAGAGAAATGCCCAGAGCAGAGGAGTAGAGACAAGCAGACTGCACTTCTCACAGGCACAAGAGACTGAGCACAGAGGGAGCCATGCAACACAGAAGAACAGCTTGTAATTGGATTTAGTATGCTCTGGGGGTAGGTTGTGAATCTACTTTTCCCAGAGAGATTGTAGACTTTTTCAAAAAATGGAAACACACTCAGAAATTTTGGCAAAGAATAAAGCTTACTTTGTGGACCAATTACCCTGTGATGTCAGATTTCATTAGCAGAAGTGACTATCTAGCAGGAGAAGTAAAACTGAGAAAGTTACCTGTGTCATGAGCTCCTTGCAACCATCACCTCCAGCTCTCACTATAGTCCTGTAGTCTGTGTTGAAGTAATGAGAGAGATATTAAAAAGAAGCTCTGGGACTTCTATGAAGGTCTACTTCAGTTCAAAACCAGGGTTCTAATAAACCCATCACACTTGAGGTAAATAGTGGAGGGAGACATGAGGGAGCCACTGAAGATAGATTCACATGGCAATGAGGTTGGTTTACGGTACTATCTTGGGGATGAGTGTCCCAATAGAAAGAGTATGCCTAGAGGAGGTCAGCATGGATGCTCAGGAGCCTTACCATAATGATACAGGAGAACTGTTCTTTGGGAACTTTCATCTTGTGGAGAGATGAGCTTGAAAGCAGCTGTCTTCTGTTTCCAAAAATCTGAAGAAAGACAAATGGAAGAACAAGCAAAAAGTTACCAGGGAATCAGATTTCAGTCCCCTGAATGGAAGCATTTCCCAGTTCCACAGTCCCATGGCTTCGATGGACCATAATGATGCTGATGGTATCATGCACAAGTACTTGCTCTGTCTTCAAGAGTTAGCTTCCCAGGATCCATTCAGGTGTGAGCTAAAGAATATTCCATCTTGATAGCAAGATCCTTCAAGTTTTTTCTAGCTCTGGAACTCTGTGACAATTAGATCTTTTTCTCTTTTATGTTTTCCCATTACTTACTTACTTTTTATGCCTTACATCTAATCACTTTCTTCCAGGGTGCCTTCCCTCACTGCTGAGGCTCTGTAAGATTCAGGCTACTTTTTTTTTTCATCTAGGCTGGGGCTTGCTATACTTATCTTCAGTGGGAAAGATAGTAAAAATGTTTTAGCCTTCATAAACTAAATGGCCTCTCTTAAAACTCCTCAACACTGTTGCTGTAGACTGAAGATAGCTGTAGACATTCTTCAGTAGTGGGATGACTGTGTTCTAATAAAAATGTATCTATATAGTCAGTTGGTAGGTTGATTTTGGTTTCTCCATAACCATTCAATGGCCCATTATCTGGACCATTTATTTATTTTTAAAAAGCAATTTCTTGTTTTACATTACTTAGAGTCATGGGACAATGTGTAATTATTTAACTCTTCAGTTATGCTTCATTTTTTTTGTTGTTTATTTGATGTTGGGTAGGTTCCTTTCCTTCATTAAATTGAGAAGCACTTGGAGCCAAGAATCAAGTTCATGTCTAAATAGCCTCATGAGCCCAGCATGATGACTCCAATTTCAGTGTAATTTATGAGCCATAAGATTTATGGCTTTGAACAAGGAGTCATTGAATCATTGACATTTATGCACACCAGCATGAACTGCAGAGACCAATTGGCTCACAAACTCCCTTTTTTGATGAAAACTTTAAAGCTCAGGCTAGAGCTGTGACATTCACAACACTATGGGACTCTTTGGACCTGTATCTATTGACTGTGGTGGTCTCATTCCACACATGGGGAGTGGAAGTTGGGCTAGGGGAGACTCATCATCATCATCATTGAATTTCAAGAACAATGTTGAATTAAGATGGGATAGTCAGACACATCACACCTATTGCTGTCTTGGAGTTCCAGCCTCTAGACAGCACAGAGTAGGTAAAAAATTCATGGTGTTGGCCTAAACTATGTTTTTCTATCTGAGGGGCTTAGGAAAAAGACACATTCACACCTATTGATGGTTTCTTTTCTCTTTATTCTCTCATGTTGGCTCCTCTTGTTATGCCCAGATCACGGGGACCCCCCACAAGACCACCATGGAGACTGAATCCCATATGTAAAAGCAAAGAGCCTTTATTTTCAAGCTTGGAGCTTGGGCTCTTTGACGAAGCAGTGAGAGCAGAGAGCCCAGAGCCCAGGCAGGGTGGGGTTTTTATCATAGCAGAGGTTGGAGTGAGGGGATTTCCAGGGTTCAGGACCCTGATTGGCTGACATTTGTCTAGGTATAGGGAATGTTTGGAATGTCAAGTATTTCCCCTTAGATGCAGGCCCCACTGGGTGGGGTCAGCTTATGGCTTTTTCTGGGTGTAGGTGTTGCCTACCAGAAGCTATGTCTGGGCCTCTAAGCCTGTCATGGAAGCTGTGTGGTCAAGCTGTTTTGCTCCCCCCTCATGTTGCTCTCTCTCATTGCTCTGAATCTCTTTATTCTTCACAGTTATATATACCCAACAGACTCTTTCATGTTGAATATAGGAGTTACATTTTAAGGTTACATCCCACTAAACAGTAAGAAACTAAGTTATCCTGACAACATATTTGTAATAAATCTCTATTTCCTAATTGGTGGGGCTGTAATTTGCAGCTGCAGCTGCAGCTACAAAGAAAGAACCAGTCATTTTGTTATCTAACTACAGAGATAATCTTATGAAGGATTTTAAGGGAGTTCTAAACTACTGAGGAATCTAAGAAAAGTAAGGAAATTGTGCATATATTCTACATTTTTGAGTCTAATAAACATTCTAAACTAACATTTTGTGATTAATAATTGAAAAAATGTCAGGCACTCTTGGACTAGGATTGTTTACACACAGAGATGTTGTCATCAGGCAGAGTGCAACAACCAGCACCCTGGTGTTTGAGTTGCTGGGCGAGGGGAAGGTAGGGAGGGGGCATGAGCATGGATAAGCTTACTCGGCTTTCTCCAAGGCACAGTGACACTAAAAGTTTTTTTAAATTTTAAAATGTATTTTTCTATCCTGCATGTATTTTCTATCCTGTATTTTCTATCCTGCACTTTAGACCATAAAAAAGGAAACTTGCAACTCGTTCTCATGGCTATGAAATTAGATTTTATTCTGTAGCTCTGGCCAGTTGGAAAATCTTCCCTCATGGTGTCTCTGAACAAAAGTTGTTTTTGTCTCTATACCTCGGTTAATTGCTCTCTGTCACTCACATTGTTGGAATTCCTGGCCACTCCCCAGCTAAGTAACTTCACATAACTTCGCACTTTGCGCATGTGCAAAGGGAAATCCTGCCTCTTCCTCCCTCTCCTTCTCTCTCTCTTCCTCTCTCTCTCTCCATGTGCGGCCGCACGCGCTCTGTCTCTCTCTCTGTTTCCCTCTCTCTCTGTCTCTCTTTATCTCCCCCCTCCCACTTTCTAATAAAACTCTCGCTTGCGGGTTTGTTGTGTTCGTGACCTTTTTCCTTGCAGAGTACTATCGCCACAAATACCTATCACACATAATTTCAGGATTCAACATAAAGAACAGTTAGTTGGCTGAACTTTGAACCTTCAGGTTACATCTCCGTATCATAAAACTGAGGTTAGGCATTTGTGCAGAGAGTTAACTACTGTCCTATGTTATCAACCAGAACTAGCAAGAGAAACTGGCATAGTAATTAGGTTGCTTTGCATCTGTAACCTTGGTTCAACAAATCAGACAGCTGGCTATATGTCCTTGTGAACTGGATTGCATTTCCCAGGAACAGTTTATCTTAAAAACCATTAGCCAAGAGATCTGGTCTAATCTGAATTTACCTTTAAGTTTTAAATCAGCTACTGGTATACAGCTATCTTAGAGCTGGGGCAATTCAACTATTTTCACTTGTTAGCCTGAGCTGTGATATAAACAGGCCTTAAGTGTCTCATAGTTCTCATAGAACAATATGCTTAGTTATGAAACATTTTTTATTCAATAAAATTGTACAGCTTAAGGAGAAATCATCTTCCTGACAATCCACAGATACTTGCAGCTTATATGGTCAAGAATGCATAACAAGTGCTTAGGTATTTATTGATTGATCTTTTATTTTCCCATTAGTATATGCTCTCATAGCATTTGTAGAACAATACACACACCATCAATGTTCTGTAAAACTCCAGGGGTTTGACAGCTCCAGCTCCATCTCATTTTTATTTTTGCCACTGTCTCTGTTGGCAAATTGCTCACTGGAAAACAAAGGGCCAGCAGCCTTTCTCTTTTATCCTCAGTTATAATACTTAGGTTCAAGCCAACCCTTTCCAGTGTCCAGTTGGAAGCCTCAAAGCTGGCACCAGAGCAGAGAGGGTGGAGGAAGCAAAATTAATGACATTAACTAAGATTATGTTCTCTGAAAGCTGTCTCCATGACAGTGTGGTGTGATTTGTAAAAGTGCAATCTGCTGGGTGTTGGAGTTCCTGGCCACTGCTCCAGCTAAGTGACTTCACATGCGCAGTTCATGAATGTGCAAAGGGAAATCCTGCCTCTTCCTCCCTCCCCTTGTCTCTTTCTCTTCCTCCTCTCTTCTCCGCATGTGCATGCATGCTCTGTCTCTCTCTGTCTTTGTCTCCCTCTCTCCTGTCCCACCCCCCCACTTTCTAATAAAGCTCTGATACTAGGTTTTGTCGTGCCTCGTGACCTTTTCTCGCACGGCAACTGCAGTGCTGCAAAATACTAACATTTTGGTGCCGAGACAAGTCAGGCTTTCTTGGCAGTGGGACTCTCTACACCTGCCTGGGACCCTGTGCAGAGGTTCTGCTCTACACACAACTGCCGCTTTTTTCATTCGCCCAGCTGCCAAACCACTCCGCACACATACCAGTTGCTCCAAAATGGTGAGTTTTTCCCTCAATCCCTCGCCACTTCCCATGATTGTAGCCTGAGATCTATTGCTCACTATTGGACCCGCTGCATCCTCAGGCTGCATAGGGCCTACATATTTCACTGACCCNACGGGATAGTAAATGGTGTAAGACTCCCGGGGAGTTACTGCCTATGCCAGCAAAGAGACCCCATTTCTTGCTTGATGAAGCGTTAAAATGGCCTGTGCCCGAGACCCATTCTGCCTAGTGTCAGGGACCTTGGTAGTGGGTCATTGCTTTTTTTCTGTGCCTATTTATAGACCCATCCTCCTTGCGTCCGGGACCTCGTTGGAGGGTCATTGCGTTTTCTTTTTATTTTATATACCTTGGCCTCATGTCCAGGACCTTGGCCTGGGTCACTGTGTTCTTTTCTTTTTACTTTCTCCTTGGCTTAGAGTCTGGGACCTGGCCTTGGTTCATTGTGGTGTTTTTTTTATTTCTCTCTCTCAGCTGCAGTCATGGAACATAAGGCTTCTTTCTCACAACCTTCCTCTGAGAAATATGGCCACTTAACAGCTGCTTGGACCCCAATATTTCACGGGAATTACCTAACTTCTGCAGTGAATGGGCAAATTAAGAGCTACCTTATCTCCAAGCTTTCTACCTAACCACCTTTCTTAGTCTTTCTCTTCTGCCCACGTGTAAGCTAACCCTGGGAATCTCTGACTCCAAAGAACTTCCACCTATCTGACTTCCACTCAGCTCTTTGGTATTGGGCAGGTCCAAAAAATTTCCATGCTCTGGTAATGGGCAGGCTCTCTGGAACTCTAACTTCTACCTATCTGCCTTCTGCTCTGCTTCGGTAATGATGGGTTCTCCAGAACTCTAACTTCTGCCTATCTGACTTCCACTCAGTTCTCCTGGTATCTAGTGGGTCATTCCAACTGCCCAACTCTGGCTCCCACTTTCACTCTTCCTGTTACTCTTTCTTGAGCTGCCCTAAGAAATAGAGAGGTCTGAAAGCAAGCTAGGACACATGCAAATGGTTTTCACCAAACCAATCCTGCCCACCCACCCACATTGGGATTAAAATAACCCAGATGGCTTTTAGCCAGAGATCAGTTTATACACTGCCTCCTGCAAGTCTTCCTAAGGTTGTCCTCAAACCAGTAAACTATACAAAATAAAATCTGTCCCATGTCTCCCAGAACTTCCCGGCATTAGAGCTAACTTAACCATCTGGAGAGAGTGCCCCTCTCACATCCACAGGCAGAGTCTCAGCTGTGGCATTCAAGTACCATGGGAAAAATGACAAAGCCCGAAAACAAAACTGCCAAATGCTGGAACATGCCATCCAACTGGTGGCTGCCTAAAGGCTTCCAGGTCCCTGTTTTAAGTGGCAGAAAAGGCCATTGAGCTTTGTGCCTGCCCTGCCCCATGTGGGCCAAACTGGGCCTTGTCCAAAGTGCCACCAAGAGACACTGACTGCTCTGGTACACCTCATGGCATGGGAGCATCAGACTAGAATCTCCTAGGCTTTGACCATGGACTCACAGGGAGCCTGAGATAGCCATTACAGCATGGGCCAATCCATCGCCTTCCCTTTGGATACTGGAGCCACTTAGTCCTGGAGGAGTCTGGGGTCTACCTCTCCTTCTCATTTCCCTATTGTCGGGATAGAGACAGCTTTACCCACCTCACCAGACCCCACCACTTAACTGTATTTTCAGGGGTATCCCTCTCACCCACACATTTTCAGTTGTGCCAACCTGCCCTGTGCCCCTAGTGGAAAGAGATTTTCTAGTCAAGATAGGAGGTTTATTTCATTGCTCCCCCCATGTGCTTTACTCCAGACCTGTCAGCAGGGCCTCTTCTCCTCCTCATACACAGTGTCTCTCAATTTCCAGAGGACCAATTCCACAAGAATGAGGTACCAACCCACAAGCTTTTCCTCTCTGGTTCCCTCTCCTAATTAACTTCTCAGTTAAATGTTACAGGGTCCATCACCATAGAGCTGAAGGACGAGAGCCATCAAGCATACATCCAGGCAGTAAGAAACTGTACCAGTGCAAAGGTATTTACACCACAGACCAAAGAGGGTCTGGGCTGCTTCTTAATATATTTAAAAAATTTCTTTAAGCTCAAGAAACCAGCTTGAATTCATCTGGACAAAATGAATCTGCTTCAAAATTAAGTATAACCCAAAACTTTACTGGTCCTGGGATCCCCTCCCTCACCCTGGGGACCCCCCCCCAAGGTAAAAATCTTTTTTCTAAGCTTTTCTCTGTCTCACCAGCACTCTCTCAGACACAAGCAGCAGAAAGATGACAACTCCAAAGCAGCAGAGGACAACCCACCATCCCAGGGCACCTTGGCTACTTCAGAAGCCCCTTTCCCTATCCCCCGAGAACTCTGACACCCATCAAGTCAGCTGGAAGCAGTTCTTGGGAGACACAGCACCCCCACTCCTGTTCACCTGCCTTTTTTAATAATAAGCAAAGAGTCTGGAATGTTGGAGTTCCTGGCCACTCCCCCAGCTAAGTGACTTCACATTCGCAGTTCACACATATGCAAAGGGAAATCCTGCCTCTTCCTCCCTCCCCTTGTCTCTCTCTCTTCCTCCTCTCTTTTTCCATGTGTGCACGCATGCTCTGTCTCTCTCTGTCTCTGTCTCTGTCTCCCTCTCTCCTGTTCCCCCCTTCTAATAAAGCTCTGATACTGGGTTTTGTCGTGCCTCATGACCTTTTCTCGCACGATAACCACAGTGCTGCAAAATACTAACAAAATACTAACACTGGGGCTGGCTGATGTTGGTCCAATCAGACCAGGCAGAAACACAGTGAATAGAGTGTCAGAGGTGTGTTTCCTTCAATAGAGGGAGGAATGGAAAAATACAAGGAGAAATAGCTAGCCTGGGAGGGTTAGATTGCAGGCTCAGCTTTGCTCCTTTGAGCACAGAAACTTATAGTCAAATTGCTTGATTTCTCATAGAAAAAATGAAGAGAGCAGAGGGCCATAGAGTAGTTGTCCAGTCCTGCTCTGATACTTCAGAGTTCTCTGGAATTAGGAAGCATCTCTGTGATTCATTCCCTGCACCCCACCCCCTCTCACTCTGCACCACATGTGCATTGATACTCATTCAGAAGTCAGAGAATAACCTTGGGTCTTGTCACCTTCTTGGAGGCAGTGTCTCTTGTGATTTGCTTCTGTGCATACCAGGCTTGTTAGACCATAGGCTTCTGGGGATTCTCCTGGAGACCTGGGGTTACAGATGCATGCTACTACATTTAAATGGATGGCAGAGCTCTTAACGAGGTAGGTACTCTCCCTTGCACGGCAAATACTCTACCTGCAGGGCCATCTCCCCAGCCCATCTCTTTGGTTCTGTAGTGAACTGATTAAGTCTCCTGTAACTCAAAAACACATGTCTATGTCCTAATGCCTAAACCCCAAGTATGTGAATATTTAGGAAAAGGTCACCATGTACATCTGGGTTCTAAGTCCAGTAACAAACATCTTCATAGGAAGAAAGAACATACTGTGAAGATGAAGATAGAGACTAAAATTGATATGGCCATGGCCCAAGAATACCACCAGAAGCTTCCCTTGTAAAGCCCCAGCAGAACACAGCCCCACTGACCCCTAGTTTTCTGGCTCAAGAATTGTGAGAGAATAAGTTTTTCTCTTCATAAACTACTTATTTGACAGTAATTTGTTGAAATAGCTACAGGAAACCAATATACAACCTGAAGATACAAAGAATGAAGCACCTGTCCAGAATGTAAACAGGGCAGTGATTTTTCAAAGTCTACTTATTTACTGTTTTTCTGAATTAAGACCTTGAAGCTTTTCTGCTGGAGTTTTCCGGCACATTTGCTTGTTTGCTAGGGAAATAAACTTCCAGAAAGATTTGAACTTCAGGGTAGCCTTGCTGTCTCCCTGGGAGAGAAAACAAATGCCACTTCCCTTTGCCTGTTCTAGTGGTCCAAGTCAGTAGGAAAACAATAGGAGACAGCTCTGCGTCTTCAAGTTTCAGCTTTGAACACTTTCTGAGAAATCAGCTTTCACATGGAGGCTGAAGTTTTCAGGATGTCAAAATGAAGTGTGTGGTCTCCAGGAAGTTGCCTTGTAAGTCTGAACCCCAAACAGGCAAGAGCTCTGGGAAATGACCCTTAGGGGTTTGTATGTGGCTTTTGGCTAAATGTGATAAAAGACCACTAAAACATGGTAAGGAAGAAAGTGTTTGTTTGGTTTACAGTGCACCATAGCCAGGAAGGCTGGAGGGAGGAGCCTGAGGCAGCTGTTCACATGGCACCCACAGTCAGGAGGCAGGAGGTGGATGGAGGTGGCTGGTCACATGGCATTCACAGTCAGATGATGTTTGAATTTTAAGTAGTCTTATAATAAAAAACCCAGAGTCAGATATTGAGGTGAAAGCTGAAAGATCAGAGAAGCACAACAAGCCACAGCCACCACATATAACCTCACCGACTCCACGAATCCTCTGACTGAAATTCTCTGAGTCTTCACCCGAAAGGGTCTCAGCTGAACTGCCTTAGTTCCTGTTTCCTCAAGCCTTACATACTTTTTTCTGCCCTGCCCTCATTTCCTGGGATTAAGGGCGTGTGTGCTTCCCACTTGGATTGAAGGTGTGTTACACCACTGCCTGGCTCTGTTTCCATTATGGCCTTGAACTCACAGAGATCCAGATGGATCTCTGCCTCCTGAATGATAGGATTAAGGGTGTGTACCATCACTGTCTGGCCTCTATGTCTAATCTAGTGGCTGACTCTGTCCTGTAGTCCTCAGGCATGCTTTGTTAAGGGACACAATATATCACCACAGTCAGGAGGCAGGAGATGGAGGTGGCTGTTCACATGTTACCCATAGTCAGGAGGCAGAAAGCAATGACTACTGGTGTTCAGCTTGCTCTCTCCTTTTTATTTAGCCCATGAAATCGTGCCCCCCACAGTTAAGGTGAGTCTTTCTATTTTAATTTACCTAATCTAGATAATCCTTCACAGCATACCCAAGATTTCTCTCCTTGCTCCTGTCAAGATGACAATATCAGTTATCACTCTGATATCTAACATCAGTTAGGTAACTTTGTCGTATCAGATACCCATGCTTTGGTGTTGTGTATCATGTTCTTATTTATACTATCTTTACAAGTCTTTGAGCTTTTCTTTATTCTCGCATAAGGGTGGAATAGAATCAGCTTTATATTTATAGAACTTAGCTTTTCATCCAGCTCTAGTCTTCAGCTGTATGATCACTGGCCTCACCCTCAGTTGAGGTTTTTGTCCCCAATCATGCTATGCAGGTGATAAACTGTGCCTTGCAGGATTACTGATGACTGAGTGTCCATTGAAATAGATGCTGATAGCATTTAGGAAATGCTTAGCATAATTCAAAGTCTACATCAAAAATAAATGCTCTAATTTCACTTACACTAATACTGGAGTCAGGTTTGGCTTTATTTTTTTAATACAAAAGGTAACCACTGAAGCTGAGAAAGGTTAAAAACTTTGACTTGGGTATCCAGATGGGGTAGGGAGCAATGCCAGACTTCTACTTAGGACTGTCTAACATAAAACTTGTACTTTAACTCTTCTTACATATTGTGGTTCCTATGTTAGTAAATTGCCATATCCTTTGTGTGTGTGTGTATGTATATGTATGTCTATTTGTATGTGCATATATGTATGTCTATGTGTATGCATGTGTATTTGTATGTGTGTGTGCATGTGTGTGTATATATGTTGTGTATGTGTGTGAGTGTATGCATATATATATATGCATGTATGTGTATATGTATGTGTATATGTGTGTGCATGTGTGACATATTTGTACATGTGTGTATGCTCACTATGAAAGTGCGTGTATTGATTCTCCACTTTATTTTATCAGACAGGTTTTCTCACCACATCTAGAACTCACTGTTTTGTCTAGACTGACTAGCCAGTGAGCCCTTAGGATCTGGTTGTCTCAGTTCCTGACAAGTACCAGTGTTTCAGATCCCATGTCCCTATAACTTTTATGTAGGTGCTGTGGGAACTCAGGCAGATCCTCATGCTTGCACAGCAAATAATTTACCCTGTGAGTCATCTTAGACCCATATTTTTTTTTATTTGCAAAAATTAAAAAGTATATGTGTATATGTATGCATACATATTTGTGTATAAGAATGGCTGAATTATGCTTATGAGCCAAAATAAGCCCACCACTTATTTTTGTAAATAAAGTTTTATTGAAACACAGCCACACTCATCTGATTGCCTATTGCCTATGGCTCTATGACACTTTTGGGCTAGAACCGCACAGTCAAAAAGGCCCTTGGCCTCAAAAAATTATAATATTTGTCATCTGGCACTTCATAGAAAGCTTGATAACTCCCATGGTAGCTGAACAAGCACAAGCTTTGCAGTGAGCAGTATCAGGTTCAAGGCCAGACTCTCAACTTCTCCCACTTGTGGCAGTGGCAACCTCCTCCCCTACTCCCCTGAGCCCTCAGATCCTCAGTTCTCCCTCTGAGATGCTGGCAGCCTGAAGACAGATCAGAGAGGTGGAGAATGGCCAGCAGAGTTCCTGAGCAGAGGTCCTTCTTCTCACGTGACTCTTTGCAAACTTAATCAGATGGCTTCCCGGCAGCCTCCTCACACGGCTTCCCATTTCTCTAAAGGAGGTTGTTGGGCGTCTTCCGGTCTTGGGTGGTTTGCAGACTTCCCCACCAAAATTCCTCCCTGTCTTTCTAGGACTCCAATTCTAACTGACAAATCTGTCCTGTCGTGTCCTAGGCTCTCCACTCTCCAGGAGGTCCAGGGTCCTGCCTCAACCATTAATAGTTGGGACCAGATGGGACCGGATGGGACTGGATGGGACTGGATGGGACCAGTGGGACCAGATGGGACCGGATGGGACTAGATGGGACTGGATGGCTGTCCAACCCCCCCCCCAACGACTCCTTCAAGCTGTGCAGGAATCTAGCTTCTCTACAGTAAAAAGCTTTAGATTCTTTGAGACATACAGAAGCTTGGCCCCTGTTTTCCTTGAGGCCTTGCCAAGCCTATTACACGTGTCTGAGCTGCAAAGACTAGAAGAATTATGATTTCTACTTGGCTTCTGAGGCTGTTTAGTCTAATTTGTGCTGGCTTTGAAATGCAGCAATTGCTGTTTTTGTTGTTTGGGTTTGGGGGCTCTTTCAAGTTCTGTCCTTTTTCTCCTCCTTTACTTTTGCTTGTCTTACCCTAGTCCCCCACTTCCAGGGTTAGGGTAGGGAAGGAAGGAGAAGAATAAAATGTGAAAAAAATAATTCTCAAATCCAGAAACTCAGCCATCCCACCTCTCACACAGACAGTTTGCTCCAATACTGGATTTCATTAACTGAAGGGCTGCATTTCATTGATAATGAGATTTCAACTAATAGGAACACATGGAATGTTTTTAACCATTAGATGTAGTTCTCAGCTTGTAAGGGAAGGGAATGGGGGGCTGGTTTAGCAGATTCCATTACCCACATGGGAATACATGGATGATCCCAGCACCTTCCTCAAGCCTCCCACTTCTGCTCCCATGCTCCTACCCTTCCAGACCTCCCTAGGGAGGACTCCACCACAAGAATGAGTGGGAGAGAGTGGGATCAAAAACTGCCCCTTCGAGAGGAAAGGAGCTGCCAATCACCTCCTTGTCACTCAAACCCTAGGATTTCTTTTATTTTTTGCTGCTTTGACTTCTTGACATTACTGTACACTCCCCTTTGACCAGGAATAGCTTCTGGCACCTTGTTTTCCTTGTCTTTTGCTCATACTTCTCTGGCCACATTCCTCCATCTATTTCTTTGGTAATCTCTGTCTGTCCTGTGACATGTTTGTATGGGTGTGTGCATGTGTGTGGAAGCTAGAGGACAACACCAGGGGTCTTCCTCAGTTGCTCTCTACCTTATGTTTTGAGAAAAAGTTTCTCACTGAACTTAGAGCTCCTTCATTTGCAGGTGCTGGCCCACAAGCTCCAGGGATGTGCCCTGTGTCCGCTCTTCTGGGGCTAGCATTGGAGACTTGCTGGTACACCTGATTTTATGTGAGTGTTGAGGAACTGAACTCAGGCCCTTTGCTCATAGGATGTGGTGGTTTGAAAAAGAATGGTCCTTATAGACTCATATTTGAATCCTTAGGGAGTGGAGTTAGGAGGTGTGACCTCATTGGAGTAGGTTTGGCCTTGTTGGAGGAAGTATGTCACTGGGGGTGGGTTTGGGGTTTCAAATGCCCAAGACAGGCCCAGGGTCACTCTTTCTCCTGTTGCCTGCAGATGCAGATATAGAACTCTCACCTCCTTCTCCAGCACCATGTCTGTGTACTACCATGCTTCCTACCATGACAATAATGGACTAAACCTCTGAACCTGCAATCCAATCTCAATTAAATGTTTTCTTTTATAAGAGTTGCTGTGGTCATGGTGTCTCTTCACAGCAGTAGGACATTAATTAAGACATTAGGACTAACACTTTACTGACTGAATCATTCCCCAGGCCCTTCCTCCATTCATTTCTGCAGGTTCCTTTTTACATGTGTGGAGGCATCCATGTTTTTCCTGAAGGTTAGTGAATTTGGGGAATCAAAATAAAACAAAAAAAATATAGCATTACCCATATACTTGCTTAATTTCTCTGTCTCCCTATCTTCTTTCTCTATTGCCCTTTTCTTCTTAGGGACTTAAAATACCAGATGCTTGCTGACTACTGGAGATGAGATTCAGGTCAAAGACTCTATCATGGAGGTCCTCATAGTCTTCAGCCTGTGGCCATCACCCCACTTCTCTCTTTACACTTAGTCCTGGATTTTCTACCAAATACCCTCTGAACTCCAACATGGCCAAGTTGTAATCTTCATGGAAATTTAGGATCCATGTCAGAAACGGAGAGAGAGAGAGAGAGAGAGAGAGAGAATTTTTTACAACTCACATAAGAAGAGGCTAGGGGGATTGGAGGAGAGTTGCTTATCCAAGATCATACAGAACATGAGGTGGTTCTTACAGTGATACCCTTTTAACACCATTCCCAGCCACCATCCTATTACAACAATACTTGAAGGACTGATGGACTTTATAGCAGGTATTCTTGGTGTTCCATGCAGCAGTCATTTGCTTGGCATGCATACATGCACCCTCCTCTCTTCTCCCAGTGGCTGTAGGTGTTGCTGGCCAATCATTCCCATCTTCAGTCTTGTGTGGATCAGGATTATGCTGGGTGGATAGACCTATGTGCCCAAGATGCCTAAGATGTTAGTCTTTCACCCACCCTCGAAGGTGAACCTTATGACTGGGGGGATTATGTGGGAAGAAGGGCCTGCTTGTTTTTCATTTGAACAGGGTACTCTCTGTGCCCTCTTCTGGTTTGCAGAAAATAGTGGAAATCCAGTAAGACTGCATGAGGAAAAGCCCTGCAAAGCAAGGTACTGATATGATGGTTGCTATAACAGTACAAAACAGGCTGCTTTCATGCTTGGGAATCAGGTAGATTTAGCACAGTGTGAACATATCACTTAAAATGCTGCTTAAACTTGTGTTGCCAGCAGTGCTAAACGTGTCTCTAGAATTTGAGTGGAAACATCTGGGTCCCTGTTCACTGTAAACTACTTAGAAGCGTATGAAGCTGAGGCTGCTTTTGAAGACCACAACTGTGAACTCCAGTCACTACGTCCTCCTTCTGACTGGCTTTCCCCTGATGTGGTTGTGGATGTCTTGTTATTTTTTACTTTCCATGGAGCCATACAGTTGAATTCCTGTTTCCTCACTGGAGAATATGGTTAGTGATTGGAAAGCTGGGGTAAGCTCCCATGCCATTGGTTCTTTTATTTTGTTAGATGTCTCCCAGAAATATTCACTGTTAGAGCTAAAGAAGTGTTGGAGGAAAATGCTAATTTTTCCTTTGTGGTTATTTTCTGCTAACATCTTTCTCTATCTCCTCGTATTTGGTTAGAATAGCCCTATGAGGTTGTCTCTTAAATAACCATCATGTGGTATAGNTGTCAAGTAATTCACAACTGCCTGTAATTCCAGCTTTGGAGAATCCAACTCTCTCTTCTGGACTCTGTGAGCAACTGCCCTCGTGCACATACAAGTAAAATAATAATAATAATAATAAAATTAAAAAGGACAGGAAATAAATCCTATAAAAGTTCAGGGCCCTACCTCTTTGATGCTTCAAGGAGTCCAGGGGCCTGAGGCACAGTGGGATATCCTTTCTATGGAGAAGGGTAAGTGGTAGCACCTCTCACAATACACCATAGAGAAATACAGCATGTGACAAAGCCTCCTTGGGTTCTGATGAGAACATAGACCACATTTGGGCACACTGCACCAAGCTATGACAACCCATAATACTCCTGCTTTAAGTGAACCCCGAGAGGAGGACAAACCGAAGCATCCGAGCCGGTCCAACATCACTGGATGTGCACAAGTAGCAAAGGTGTTGCTTGGAGACCGCCACACTGCAGAGAAAGCACTGTTGGTTTTGGAAGAAGCGGACGCTGTGGGAGCCTACAGAGCCATGCGCCAGTAAAGATGGAGCTGAGAGGAGACAAGGAGGGAGGAACCCAAGTTGTTTACAAAAAATATGATTGGAGCTTCAGGTCGGGAGAGATGATGTCAACACATGGTCCCCCTCGTGGACAACATTATAGATAATGTAGACCAGGCTTGTTATTGGGTGACCTTTAAGCTGATTGGCCCCATGGGACATCCACCCCCACCCCACCCCAAGCCTTGTGGTTTTGTGCTTTAAAAGAGCTTGCTGATTCCTAATAAATGAGTTCCTGCTTGACACGTCTCCCTGCTGTGTCTGATTGTCTCTGGACAGGGAGGCTGGAGAACAGGCAGGTGGCAGGCACTTACCTCTCCTCAGTTCCAGATTGTCCCTTCTCAGGAGACCTAAGTTCTTGGTGGAGCTGGCCCCCACATATGTGTTTGTGTGTTTGTGTCTAGTCTTCAGAGTGATTGCGACACAGAGTATTTAAAATTCAAATAAATGCATCAGGTTATTAGTATGTTTTAAGTCTAATTTCAGTTGGTTCATGTGTTTGCCTGACACAACTCTGGTTATTTATTACACATAGTAAAACTGAGCTAAGTAATTAATTTATAGTCTGGAATGAGCCAAATAAATCTCAGTAAAAACATTTCCCCTAACATTCCCCAAAGGACCCTCACATCTTTGGCTTCACTGCTGGGTGTTGAAATCATGTTCCCAGAACTTAAAAGCCCAGGTTATAAGGGAAGCAGTTTTCACTTTACACAAGTCTTCTCTTGAAATGGGCCTACATCCCAGTCCTCCCTCAATCTCCTCCTCAGTGTCCACCATCTATAGCCTCTAAACGGTGTGAACAGAAGAAATAAAAGTAGAAATTAAACATACCAGAAAGTGTTTGATCTATCTAGTTATCAAAAAAAATGGACTTTGCAGTTTATCTCTGTTGAATAGTAAAATATAGAGGCCATTCAGTGGACCAAGATTATAGTTTTGTGAACAGCACACTTAGAGAATGTGTGTAGCAGGGCAAATTAGTAAACACTGCTACAAGGCAACTTGTTGGGCATGTCTATGGCTATCAGCTGCTTCTTGTCTGATGACTCAGCATTTCTTCTCCTCAGGATAGAAAAATGAAGAAACAATCTAATGAAAAAGGAAGAATTCCTGGTGATTTGGGAACCACTGGGTAGTGTTGTCTGTGGTATGTTGCATTCTCATGTTGGAAAAGTTTACTTATGGAAGCAGTGCATGGTTATTACAAAGTGATCATAGTGTTTGTAGAAGCATAAAAGGCAAAAATATGGTGTGAAGAGGGAAAAATGAGCCTCCAGCTGTAACAGGTGAAAAGGAAATGTGAAAACAGACATATATGTCAAAGGAGAGGAAAGTACTCTGAGAATCTTTGCAAAAAAAAAGTCAGTGTGAGTGTGTGTTCTGTGTGAGCATGCTATATAACTGTGCACATGTATTGTTGAAACAGGTTTCCTTTAAAATATTATTGTTATAAAAACGATAGTAGAGGGCAGCGAAAGTTAAGGATACATCGTTGTAGTATTTTAGGATTAAACAAATGAATGAAATCTTGGAACCTTGAGTTTTTTGACTTTGAGTCTCAGTTTCTATACCAAGAAAACAAAAATGAAACAAAAAATATGTTTGTGGGAAGTGATACAGTGAAATGAGAATTTCCCCCAAACTTGACATACCTCACAGTTAATGGAAGTTTTCTATTATTGCTGTGTGATCAGCTTGTCTGTCTGTCTACTATTTGTTTACTTACACATCTATCACCTATCTATATCTATCACCTTATATATTTATCATTATTTATCTAGATCTATTATCTACTTACTTATATATTATTTATCATCTGTTATCTACATCTACCTACTTATATATATTATGTATCTATCACCTATTATCTATCAATCAATAATTTTTAGCTTCTATCTACCTTTTTATCTACCTATCTTACTATCCATCCTGTTTAGAACAACATATTTTTCATATATATATATATATATGGCAGGCCTCCCATGGGTATCAACAAGCATGGCATATCAAATTGTGTTTTTTGTTTTTTGTTTTTTTACTTTTTACTCTTTGGGAATCATGCTCCCAAATAAGTACACACATGGAGGCTTATTCTTTCTTATGAATGCCTGGCCTTAGGTTGGCTTGTTTCTTGTCAGCTTTTCTTAACTTAATTTATCTTGTCTACCTTTTGCCTCTGGACTTTTACTTTTCTCTATTTCTGTGTATCTTTTCTTCCTTCTTATTCTGTGTCTGGTTGTGTGGCTGGGTGGCTGCGCCTTCTTTTTTTGCTCCTCAATCCTCTCTCCCCAGATTTCTCCTCCTATTTATTGTCTCTGCCTGCCAGGCCCATCTATCCTTTCTCCTGCCTTCCTATTGGATGTTCAGCTCTTTATTAGACCAATCAGGTGTTTTAGACAGGCAAAGTAACATAGCTTCACAGGGTTAAACAAATGTAACATAAAAGAATGCAGCACATCCTTCCATCATTAAAAATGTTCCACAGCATAAACAAATGTAACACACCTTAAAATAATATTCTACAGCAAAGTTGCAGGAAGAATAAGTACCTCTCCTTGTATTAAGGCTGGGCAAAGCAATCCAGTATGAGGAATAAGTTTCCAAGAGCCAGCCAAAGCACTAGGGACAGCCCCTGCTCCCATTTTTAGGAGTCCCAAAAGAAGATCAAGCCACACAACTGTCACATATATGTAGAGGGCCTAGGTCTGTCCCATGCAGGCTCCCTGGGCTCTGTGAGTTCCTATGAGCAAGGTTAGCTCTTTCTGTGGCTTTTCTTGTAATGACCATGGCCCCTCTGGTTCCTACAATCCTTCCTCCCTCTCTTCAGCAGGATTCCCCAGAGGTTGGCCTAATGTCTGGCTGTGGGTCTCTGCATCAGTTTCCATCAGTTACTGGATGAAGGCTCTCTGATGACAATTGGGGGAGTCACCAATCACAGGAAAGGCTAGCTCAGGTTACATATCCAGTATTGCTAAGAATCTTAGCTGTGAGAATTCTTATAGATTTGTGAGAGTTTCCCTTGCATCAGGTTTCTATCTGACTCTGAAATGTTCCCCCTTTCCAGTCATCTTTTTCAGTACTCTTCACCTCCATCCACTCCCCAACCCATTCCTTCAAATACCCATCCCCACATGCCTCCAGTCCACCCAGGAGATCTCTTCTATTTCCCTTTCCCAGGGGGATCTATGTATCCCCTCTCAGGCCCTCCTTGTTACCTATCCTCTCTGGGTTTGTGGATGGAACAATATCTTCTTTTACTACCCAACATCCATTTTGTTAGAGATCATTGGTCAAAATCTATTCTGGCCATTACTTCCCATCCCCAATGTTGATGTCAGCTCATGGAAATCAATGAGACCCAAGAGGGGAACCATTGTCAAGTCTAGGCAGCCTGCACCTCAGGATGAAGATATCCTCAACGGTGGCAAAGGTAGCCTGGAAATTATGGAAAGAACCTGGACCCCAGATGGCATTACTGAGCCTTTGGGTCATTGAAGTTGACCTTGGCTCACATCCTCCAGCAGATGAAATACATGTTTTCCTGATTTTGATTTTGTTCAGCTTGAATGAAGGCATTCCATTACTTGTAATAAGAGCTCCTGATACAATCAGAATGAAGTGGTTATCTTTGGGGTGATTGAACTTTAATGGGAAGCAACCTACTTGGCCTGTCATATTGTTGTCATGCTACCTTTTGTGTCCTCATGGAGCTCCAGACTTTTCCATGAACTCCATATCTGTAAATTTACTGTCTACATAGCTCCTCCAAGAGATCTGAAACAATAAAAACAAAAACAAAAACAAAAAACAGTGCAAATTGCACTAGTCTGAGGGTCAAACATCTGCAATGTCATTTGTTTATTGAGTGTGAGTAGCCAAATGTTAATCACTCACTGACTATGGTATACTGTTCACATTCAAACTATAGTATTTTATGCCAAAATTTTACATATCCTTTAAAATTTAGAATATGTATTTTCATATAATGTTTTATATACTTCCTTTGATTAGAATTAATAATATCTCCTTTCTTGTGTTCTCCTAGTTCACCAGATACTGAACAATTACTCAACAGTTCTTCACTTTAACCACTGAATTCAGGGACTTTCTTACAGGATGCTGAGAGAGAAGCTGCTTGGTTCAGGTGTCTGTATAATAAATAATCCACCTCAAGCCCCATCCTGTGGCAGGTTGTAGTAGTTTTCATAAGTACTTGGTACCCACCCAGAATGCTTGAGTTCTGTGGAGTCCTGGAAGCGGGTAAGTAGAAGAAAGAGGGAATGTACACACTTATATTTATGTATGTCTGTGTGTGTAGGGACAGTGAGGTTTCACTGCCCAACCCTTGGGAATTTTGTACTAGGCCATCTCTAGTTAAGTTTGGGGGAAGGGGCTCAGCCAGGCATGCAGACAGAGGCTTATCAGCGATGTCCTTCACAAAATTTAATTTTCTGCAAATCTCCTTTAGGCCCAAATAATTCTTGTCTTAGAGTATTTTCTATTAAAATGCATTTATCTAAGTAAAAGTGAATACATCAATGCATGGGAAAAGAAGTGGATAGCTGATCATACTTGCAGCAGGCAGGTGATGGAGTGCGGGCAGGCAGCAGCTGTCTTATGCATCTGTCTGCAGATGATTCTAGAAGTCAACCCTCCAGCTGGCCTCCTCCAGGCTACCTGGCCAGGAAGACTTTGAAAGAAAATTAAAGTAGATGCCTGCCATTTTGTGGTCTGTTTCTTTTTAATAGTTCTCCTTTCCTTTAAAGATAAGTGGAAAACATCCTGAACTGACAGATAAGACTTGATTTCCTCCTGGAAATCCACTATACAAACAGATGCTGGCTGGAGTCTGGGAAAGACAGAACAAAGGCAACTTTTGAAAACAGGGAAACAAGTGCTGCTGACAAGATTGGAGGAAATCTAGACAAAAATAAATAAATAAATAAAAGCAGCCCCCTTGCTTCCACAGGCCTTTCCTTTTTCATTACAGAAAAATCTGTAGTCAACCGTGCTGCTGTCTTTTAAAATTAGACTTTGGGTCTTTGTTTTAAAAACAAAAATAACAAAAAAAGAGGTGTAGCAGGTGGGCTGCAGATGTGGCTCAGTTAGTAGAGTTACTTGCCTAGCATCTGTGAAACACTGGGTTTGAACATACACCAGGCATGGTGGCACTGCCTGAAACCCCAGCCCTGAAGAATTGGAGGCTGGAGGAGATCAGAAGTTCAAAGTCATCCTCAGCTGTATAATGAGGACATCCTCAGCTACAAGAGACTCTGGAGGGTGGAGAGAGGGAAGAGACAGACAGACAGACAGATAGACACAGAGAGAGAGAGAGAGAGAGAGAGAGAGAGAGAGAGAGAGATTGTATTCAATCTGCAGTAATCAATCAAAGTTACAAAGAAGCAGATAAATCTCACAGTAGCAGTTTAGGATGAAATAAAGAGAAATAGGAACAAAAATCACCTTTAATACAAGTGAAACTGTGTAAAAGTAAAGGAGAAATAAAATCAATGGAAAGTAAGCATGTAAAGAGGGGTGGACGTACTTAATGAGAAATGGATGGAGTGAGGTAAAGAACAAGTTTTGAGGAAAACATGGATCATTTCCTACCAATGCAACCAATATTCAGAAGGATCTGTCTTTAATTTATGTCATGATGGTCCAAGTGTGCTTTCTCCTATATCACTAAGAAATTCTAATGCACAGAATCTTCTTAAAGGACTGAAAGATTGCACAAATGATACAAGACCCATCTTCATGTTGATATCCGTTCCAAGACAATATGTTGTTCCCCTTAACCAGAAATGTTTACAGTAAAAGAAATGAAGTAAGACATGTAAGGATTATATTGACAAATAAAATCAACAAATATCTGTTTTTATACATTGGCAAAAAACCAGAGGATTGTGTCTTCCACTGCTGTGGGAGAGTATAGTGCTGTATGCTCACCATGGTGTAGGGTCCAAAGAGGCTCTGTGGCAAATTATCATGTGTGGCGAATCTTGTGGCCTCCTGAATCTCTGGTTATTAAGCCCTGTGTCAGGGTCTTTAAATAAATGTTTTCACCACTCTTCTAGTAGTTAACTCCCACCCCCACCCCATGGTGTTTGCCCTTCAATTACCCTGTCTCTGTGTGCCACTCAGCAGATCATTAATTCTGTGCCTTTCCATGCTGCATAGAAGGAAAATTCCCCATGAGCCAATTTCAGTGCTTCTCAGGCACAACTAGAGAGCTGCTCACATGTTGTGAGGATCAGCCCCTTGGAACAGGGAATGATTATAAAGGCTACTGGACTCCAACTTGGCTAGAGAGCTGCTCACATGTTGGGAAGATGAGCCCCTTGGAACTGGTAGTGATTATGAAGGCTCCTGGACTCCAGCTTGGCTCTGTTGCTAATGTCCTAGGCTTCCACTGTACAGCCTATCTGTCTAGACGTGACCTCACTCTTTGATTTCTCATTTGTTCATATCCCCTCTTGACTGAGCTTGCTACTTTAGGCTGAGTGTGTTCAAGATCTATCTCTACTATCTTCACTATCTTCCCTGTGACAAAAGCTCCCTTTCAGTCTTCTGTTGCCTCTGTCTATTCTTCTATGGTAAAGGTGGTTTATAACCCTACCCAGGTTCTAATCTACCTATTTGCACAATGCTGGTTTTATTGCAGTTTTCCTCTGGGAAAGTAAGTGAAATTTTACTGGTACGTGAGGTTATTTGGTGTGAGGACCTAGATAGGCCTGAACATTTCTCTGCTATTCATCCCCATTCAATGAATTCCCTGAAGAAGGGAAGATATGGAAAAGTGTCATTTCATTCTGAGCCAAGTCAGTGGTTTATAATTGTCAGGAGAGGGAATGTCATTCTATTTTGAGGCTGTGGCCACTGATAGGCTTTCCATGCTCCCATTGGTGGCTTTATACACATGTGAATATGAGCAACAGTAAGTGGACTTAGTGTGCTATTTAAAAAAAGAGGACATGAAATTGGGGAGGGGGTGCAATGAAGGGAATGTGGGGGAATTTAGAAGGGGAAATGGGGTAGATAGGATCATTTCATTGTATACATGTATGAATATATACAATATTTAAAGAGCTCTGAAATTGTGAATGTGCTGGTTAGTTTTTTTTTGTTGTTGTTGTTGTCTACTTGATACAAGCTAGAGTTATTTGTGAAGACAGAGTGTCAATTGAGGAATTGTCTCAATCATATAGACCTGTATAGTCAAATCTGTGGTACATTTCCTTGATTAATGATTGATATGGTAGGGCCAACCTCTCTGTAGATGTTGCTATCTCTGGGCAGGTGGTTCTGGGTTGTATAAGGAAGGTATCTGAGTAAGCCACGGGGAACAAGCCAGTAAGCAATATTCCTTCGTGGTCTCTGTTATATAGCTCCTATCTATAGGTTTCTGCTTAACTTTCCTTAATGATGGATTGTGATCTGAACATATAAGCAAAATAAACCATTTCCTTCCCAAGTTGGTTTTGACAAGTGTTTTATTATAGAAATAGATGACAAATAAGGACAATGAGCCCAAATAAGTTGTTTCTGTCAGATATTTTGGTTATTTAGGAATATATAAACTTTGTACCAGAGAAATATGGCCACTCTTCTGAATACCTGATAAAATTGTTTGGAGGCTTCTGGAACTTATCTGTTGGAAGGATTCAGAACAGGTTGGAGAAGAAGTCTAGAAATATCATAAGATGCTCTAGGCATAGCATAATGTGAGTCTGGATGCATCACAGACCAGAATGTAAGTAAAAGTGTATACAGTAAAGAATGTAGTCATATACTTTCAGGTAATAATAATAAATCTATTAGGAATTAAACTAGAGACCACTCCCATTATATTCTTGAAAATAATTTCTCTATATTTTGTTTATATCCCACGACTTTGAGAGTACATGAATTTAGAAGTAATGAGGTAAAAGTAATTTGGTACAGGTAATTTCAGGACAGAGTAGCATTCAGTTTATGGCATAGTTAAAACTAGTTGCTTTTCACTAGGTTTATAGTGAGAATTAGGATCAAAAGGTGAATGGAAAGACTCTTCAGTGTATAGTTTAGACAGAAAATGATTGTATTTAAGGTTGCATAGAAGGAGGTCATTGTTATAAAAGAGATTAAATTAAAAGAAAATATAGTAACTTGCATCAAAGATGTTTGGGGGGTGTCTCAGAAACTGGCCAGATTCCATTCATCATCAGATCAAGTGTAAAATTTATAACTAATTGGAAAGATTTTGCTTTAAGATGAAAATATCAGGGAAGCTATCATGCATAGAGTGACTTAGCAAAGAGTTTTCTCCAGTTCAGGTATCTAGGGACTCAGAGGCTATAGTATTCTTGGTCCCAGAGACCTTGGGTATTGCTTGAGCTGATGTCTGACCTTGGCATTGTACATACATAATCCTGATTGTATAGGCTCTTACAAAATGTAAGAGTTATAGGGCTTTAGAAAGAGCTATCTAGAATTAAAAGAAAGACCTGGGAATCTAGGCAGTACATAGCAGGGTCAAGGTCCCTGAAGATGTCTCTGAGAGGGAACAGCATGGAGCTCTGGAGGTAAGGCATATGTTATATTAGAGAATCAAGGCTATTGGAGATGTCAGGAGTGTGAAACATCTGTGAAAAAGCATCACAAGCAATGGGGAGAGGCAACCACATGGGCTACAAATGGCAAGATCATGTGGTGGGGCTCTTCATGTTCATTGAAGTTCCATTATAGTGCCATGTGCCTATTATGATAAATCCATGTGAGTCTATTAAAGGGGTAATAGAATTTATTAAGATATAAATTGAGGAAATATACTCACAATTACAGAACAGAGTAGACAGTAGAAGTCATCCTCTGATCTGACCAGGAGCAAATCCACCTCGAAGCCAGGAGCCGGGAGAAGGGGCCCATGTCCCTCCTGTAGCTCCTTGTTAGAGCTCATGTACCATGGCAACAAGCACTGCCTCCTTTGGGCTGTATAGCCCAAGGTCATGGGCCAAGCAAATACCACTACATATGCCTGTCATCCCAGACACAGAATGGCACGATTTAATATCTTTCCTGCTCAGTTTCTGTATTACTTTGGTCCAGTCTTTCCATGTTATCTCCTGTTCCACTATTTTGGAGTGGAAAATCTACTCTGTGCCATGTACATTGAAAGTATATACCTTAAAATTTATTTTTCACAAGGGCTTGCAGCTTAGAGTTGCTTTGAGTCTCAGAGAAGACTAATTTTGGTATTTTGCACAACTGGTAAGATATAGGGGTTTGTGGAGATAGACTGGATGAAGTTTGCATTATGAAGTGGCCATGAGCTTCTGGGGGTCAGAGGATGATGTGTCCTAGTTATCTATAATTATCAACCTGGCACAGACTAAAGTCAGCTGAGAAGGGAACTCTGAGCATGTCTGAGGAACATTGACTTGATCATTTATTTATATAAGAGAGCCTAGCCCACTGTGGCTGATACTATTCCCTAGGTGCTCCTAGGATCTAGAAGAAAACTAGCTAAGCAAAAGCTTGGGATTGAGTCAGCAAGCAGCACTCCTCTATGATTTCTGCTTCAAGTTTCTGCCTTGACTTCCCTCAGTGATGAACTAAGTCCACAAACTGTAAGTCAAATAAATCTTTTTTTCCTTAAGTTATTTTTCCCTTTTTTCTTTTATTAAAAAAAAATTCTTATATGTTTTAATTATAGTTCCCCCCATATACCTCCCAGTTCCTCCCACATTCCCTCTCCCCTGGATCCACCTCCTTACTATCTTTCATAAGAAAAGAACAGGCTTCTAAGAGACAACAACCAAACATAGCAAAATAAAATATAAGTTGAAGCAAAAACTATCATATTAAAATTGGGCATGGCAATCCAACAAGAATAAAAGAGTCCCAAGAGCAGGAGCAAGAGTCAGAGACCCATTCATTCTCATAATCAGGTGTCCCACCAAAATATTAAGCTAATAGCTATAATATATATACAGAGGACCTGGTGCAAACTCATGTAGACCCTGTGCTTGCTGCTATAGTCTCTGTGAGCTCATATGCACCTTGATTAGTTGATTCAGAGGACCTTGTTCTCCTGGTGTCCTCCATCCCTTCTGGCTCTTACACTTTTACTGCTTCCTCTTCAGTGGGACTCCCTGAGCTCTGAGGAGAGAGATTTGATGGAGACCTCCAATTTAGACTCTATCTCTGCAAAATATCTGCTGTGGGCCCTTTATCTGTTCCCATCTATGGCCAGAAGAAGCCTCTCTGATGATGACTGGAAAAGTCACTGATCTATGGGTATAACAGACTATCATTAGGAATCATCTTACTGATTTTTTTTAACCAGTAGTGTTTGGTTTTATGCTAGATCTGTGAGCTATCTAGTCTCTGTTTCTTGATCATCTAAGCAGTTTCAGGTGTGAGTGGAGTGTATCTTAGGTCAAGTCAGTCATTGGTTGTCTACTCCCACTTGTTCTGTGTCACCATTACTTTAGTGTTGTTTGTAGGCCAGGCAGATTGTAGGTCAAAGGTATGTGGCAATGTTGGTGTCCTCATTTCTCTTTTGGTAGCCTGCAGAATACCTTTCCAAACCAAAAAGACTGAAACATAGGGGTGAGGGCTCCATCTAGGCACTAGCTGGACTTCTTTATTTTCAATGAGTTGTGTGGGTGTTGTCCTCAGTAATGGGGCCCCTCTGTCTGTTTGTGGAGAGCAGCCTTTTATCTTTGCAACTCTCTGGGTTGTTTGGGGATTTTCATGAGACCCAGTGGCCAACAACTCAATTGAAAGCATCCTAGTCCCACCACTGGAAGTCTTACCTGCCTATAAGAGATGGGCAGTTGAGACTCTGTATTCCCCATTACTAGAGTCCTCATTAGGATTACCTTCCAGGATGTCCACAGTGTTTTATAACAGCAGCAGAAAGGGAACTAGAATAGAATGTATGGTTGGACAAGCAGTGCCTGCCCTCAAAGCTCATGTAGTAGGAATTTTCTCCTCAAAGGGTGATATTATTTGGGGGAAGTTCTGGAAAATTTAGGAGGTGGGGACTAGCTGGAGCAAGTAGATCACTGGGAATGAGTCCTTGAGGGATAATGTCCCTTTATCTGCTTCGTGTCTTACACTCCACCATAATATTCTGTACCACCATGAAATGTGCACCAATACAACTATAAACTGAAGCCCCTGAAGTCAAGCCCCAAATAATCCTTTTCTTGTATCAATCCTGCTGGATATTTTGTTACAGCAATATAGAAGTAATTAATACTGTCCCAAGCTCATTTCTATATCTTACTTAATTTCTAGTTCTCTTTTCTTATAGTAACATAATAGGACTTCACCATCTTAACCCTCTGAAGTGAAACCATGTAACTTACTTCATATAATTCAGTGTGAAGCTTGGGTCCTAGAGTGATGTGGAGTAGAAATTCCAGCTGATGCAGCAGACATGTTGCATAACTCTGAAATAAATGCTTTGAGGGGCCTTTGTGATCTTTTATAATTGTTTGTTCCTGAAGCACAAATTGGTTAATTATATTTGATAACCTGAGAACAGCACAGGGTCTGAGAAATGGTTATTTTTATTGAGACTTTTGACTGCATGGAGCTGGGAAACTTGGAAATACCCATGATATTTCAGCATTCAGTGATGACACTCATTTTAAATTGCCAATCAGTGTTTTGAACTCTGGCCAATCAGATTACTTTTCCCTTGTGGGACATGTTAGTCCATGTTTTTGCAGTTATAACAGAATATCTGAGATGAAATTATTTGTAAAAAACATAGATTATTTTTTAAAACTTTAGGGGCTGGGAAGTCCACAAGCATCATGCCTGCATCTGGTGAAGGGCCTTCAAGTCTCACAAGAATATGGCAGAGGACATGACACTGCAAGACAGAACAAGCCTGAATATACTCAGGTCTCTCCTCTTACAAACCACTGATCCTATTGTTAGGACTCCAACCCCAATTTCTCCCAAAGGCTCCACCTCTTTTTATTTTAATTATTTTAATTTTTTTTCTTAAAAGATTTTCTTCTTTTACATACCAACACAGAACCCCCTCTCTTCCCTCCTCCCTCTTCCTGCCCCCCAGCCTTGCCCTTCAACCCACCCATCCCCAATCCCACCTCCTCCCACACAAGGTCTGCCATGCAGAGTCCCCAGAGCCTGGTACTTTCACTTGAGGCGGGTCCAAGACCCTCCTCCCTGTGCCTAGGCTGCACCAGGTGTCCCACCATAGGCATTGTACTCCAAAAAAAGAGAAAAACCAGCTCATGCACTAGGGATGGATCCCGATCCCACCACCTGGGGGCCCCCTAAACAGTTCAAGCTAAACCCCTGTCTCCAGTATCCAGAGGGCCCAGTCCAGCACCATGGGGACTCTACTGCTATTGGTCCATAGTTCATGAGTTTCTACTAGTTTGGCAGGCCATCTCAGTACATTTTCCAGTCATGTTCTCCATGTCCCTTGCTCATACAATTTTTCCTCTCTCACAGCTGGACTCCTGGGGATTGGGTTGGCACCCTGTTGTGGATCTCTGAATCTGTTTCCATATGTCTCTGGGAGAGGGCTCCTGGGGGCTCCTCAGCTATTGGTTGACAGTTCATGCATCTCCACTAGTTTGGCTGGCCATCTCTGTATATCTTCCCATCATGATCCCGTTGTCCCTTGCTCACAGAAGCCCCTCTCTCTTCTATCAACTGGACTCCTGGAGCTCGGCCTGGAGCCCGGCTGTGGATCTCTGCATCTGCCTCCATCAGTCTCTGGATCAGGGCCCTGTGTTGACAGATAGGGTATTCATCCATGTGAACACTCATTGGAGTATGTCAGTACAGTCTCCCTCTCGATTACTTCCCGTAGTCTAAGGTGGGGTCATCCCTGCGTATTCCTGGGAATCTCCCTAGCATTCTGTTTCTCCCTATTCCTATGATGTCTTCATTTATCATGGTATCTCTTTCCTTGCTATTTTACTGTGTTCCTGTTCCTACTCGAACCTCCCATTCCCTTGTGCTCTCATCCTCCATCTTTTGCTCTCCATTCCCCGCCCCTCACCCCCAGTCTGCCCATGTGTATTTCATCCAGTTCTCCCTCACTGGGCAGTCTATGCATCCTTCCTAGGGTCCTCTGTGGAGCTGTGGATTGTAGTCTGGTTATCCTTTGCTTTACATCTAGTATCCACTTATGAGTGAGTACATACCATGTTTGTCCTTCTGGGTCTGGGTTATCTGACTCAGGATGATATTTTCTAGTTCCACCATTTGCCTGCAAATATCATGATGTCATTGTTTTTCTCTGCTGAGTAGTACTCCATTGTGTATATGTACCACATTTTCTTTATCCATTCTTCAGTAGAAGGGCATCTAGGTTGTTTCCAGGTTCTGGCTATTATGAATAATGCTGCTATGAACATAGTTGAGCATGTGTCCCTGTGGTATGATTGAGCATTCCTTGGGTATATGCCCAAGAGTGGTATAGCTGGGTCTTGAGGAACATTGATTCCCAGTTTTCTGAGAAACCGCCATACGATTTCCAAAGTGGCTGTACAAGATTGCACTCCCACCAGCAGTGGAGAAGTGTTCCCCCTGCTCCATGTCCTCTCCAACATAAGCTGTCCTCATTTTTTTTTTTGATCTTAGCCATTCTGATAGGTGTAATGGTATCTCAGAGTCGTTTTGATTTGCATTTTCCTGATGACTAGGGATGTTGAGCAATTCCTCAAATGCCTCTCAGCCATCTGAGGTTCTTCTGTTGAGAATTCTCTGTTTAGATCTGTAGCCCATTTTCTAACTGGATTGTTAGCTATTTTGATGTCTAGTTTCTTGAGTTCTTTATATATTTTGGAAATCAACCCTCTGTCAGATGTGGGATTGGTGAAGATCTTTTCCCATTCTGTAGGCTGTCGCTTTGTCTTATTGACCGTGTCCTTTGAAAGGCTCCACCTCTAAATGCAATCAACAGATGAGCCTGAGGATCAAGTTTCCAGTGTTCTTATTTAGGTGGTCCTATCCCTGTGCATTCTGCCATGGCTCATTCCCATCTCCATGCTGATGTCTCACTGATATTTTTACCTTTCACAAAGTACACTTTTGAGCTGCAAATGTATAAAATCAACTGATTATTAATAACCAACACCTGTGAGCATTATGGGAATCTAAAATGCAACACATCAAAAAATTAACTCATGTCTTTCTCACCAAATTGGTTCTGCCTTTTACATTCCTCATTTCAGTGATGCTACTGATTTACCTATCAACTAAGCACAAATCATCCTTAGCCTTCTCTTCTTTCATCTCCAAGTACAATTAATCACCATGTCCCATGAAATCTCCTTATAGAGTATTTTTAAATTCTGTCCCACCACTACTATTTAGTTGTTTCTTTTTATTATTTCTTGGCTATATTACTCCAGTCACCTCTAGGTTTTCCCTGGAGAAAACCAACCCCATGTCAATCAGGAGTCTATTTCTAAAATACAATTATATCCTTTCTTCAACATCTTTAGCACCTCCCTTTATCCTAACTGTTCACACAGCCCACAACATCATTTTCTGACTGCAATTGATGACTGCCCAGCCTCGCCTTTTTCCAATCCCTTTGAGAATTGCATATGGACCCAAGAAGACATTAGTGAGTCTTTCTCATCACAATAAAAATTAATTTTATGAGTATGATAGTTATAGATTCTAAATATGAGTGAGACCATGCAGGTTGATCCATGATGTCACAAATGATAGATTTTCTTTTCTTTACAAGGCTGAATTCTCTCTCTCTCCCTCTGTCTCTCTGTCTCTGTCTCTGTCTCTCTCTCTCACACACACACACAGACACACACCTGCACACACACACGCACACACACAACACACACAACACACACACACACAAAGAAAGAGATAGAGAAAGAGAGAGAGAGAAAGAGAGAGAGAGAGAGAGAGAGAGAGAGAGAGAGAGAGAGAATCCATTATCCATTAATTTATTGATGGCTCCTTTGGTTAACCATATCACTACTACTGTGAATAGTGCTGCAAAGAACGTAACAATACAGTTGTCTCTTATGTACTGGTGTCATTTCCAAACATAGGAATGAGGTTGCTCTATCAAATGGTAATTTAGTTTTTAGTGTTTGGGGATCTGCTGTATCATTTTACCACATACCATTTTCATCAACAGTAAGTAAGGATCCATCTTCACCACATCCTTGTCAATATTTGTTTTCTTCTTTTGTTTTGATAGTTGTCATTCTGACAGGTTTGGGAATTGTTCTTTTGATTTGCATTTCCATGATGATTGGTAATGCTGAATACCTTTTCACATGACTACTAGCCATTTGTATGTTTTCTTTGGGGAAATACCTGTTAAGGTTCTTTGTGTAATAAAAAAAAAATAGATTGTTAGTTCCTTACTATGGCATTGTGGGAGGCTCTTCTGTATTGTACATATTAGTTCCTTATCATTAATTTTGTATATAACTATATTCTTCCTCTTGATAGGTTGTGTCTCTCATTCGTTGTGCAAAAGCTTTTCAATGTTATGTCATCTCACTTGTCTTTCTGTTTTTATTTTTCTTGCTTTTGAGACCATACCCATGAAGTCATTGTTAAGTCCTATGTCACAAAACTTTGTCCTCATGTTTTCTTGTAGTTGTTTTATAATTTCAGGTCTTATGTTTAAGTCTCTAATTCATAGAGTTGATTTTTGTATAAGGTATGAGATAAGGATTGGGTTTCATTGTATGTGGCTTCATGGTATAGAATGTCAGAAATTCCTAGCCTCACCATACACTCTCATGCCTTTTCTATGTGTTTGTTAACTGAAAACTCAGCTTTCTATGCCTTTGTGGGGTGAGCAGCCCTCCTAGAAAAGGCTACCTCCATTAATTGAAAGATAGCATTATATAAAACAGATATTTTACAATTACTTTTAATATGACTTTCTGTGCCATTTAGACATTGATAGTACTAGAAACTTTAGTCAAATTAGCCTCAAACTTTTAGTCATAAAATATTCAATTGTGCAAAAGTACAGATCAGAGCTGTCATCTAGGATTTTCTGTGGTGATGAAACTGTTGTATAATCTGCTCTGTCCCCAAGGAAGCCTACAAGCCTCGTGAGTCTATTTGAACACATGAATTGTGTTTTGCATGACTGAGGAACTGAACTTTCAATTATAGACTATTTTAATTAATTTAAATTTAAATTGAATTTCGCTACATGTGCCTACTAACACCATTTTATAAATCTTAATATGAAAAATCCCCATGTCTACTGCCCAGAATTTTCAGAAAGGCAAAGCATTTCAGGTGCAGTTCAGTTTCTCCACAACACTTTATGCCTCCCCTGTCCCCAGTCCTACTATGTCCCTTCTGTACCAGGCATAACTGTAGGAGAAAGTTTTGTGTGGGTCCCGCCAGGACCCATGGTCCCACAGCCACTTATAAAATAATCACTCAGAGGCTTATATTAATTATAATTGCTTGGCCATTAGCTCAGGCTTATTACTGATTAGCTCTTACACTTAAATTCAGCCCATTTCTATTAATGTATATGTCTCCACAGGTTCCATGGCTTTACCTGTGTCCCATTACATGTTGCTCCTTGGTCAGGGGGCTGATATCTCCTGACTCAGCCTTCCTCTTCCCAGAATTCTCCTTGTCTGATTATCCCACCTATACTTTCTGCCTGGCTACTGACCAATCAGCATTTTATTTATCAATCCATCAGAGCAATACATATTCACAGTGTACAGAAAGACATCCCCATCATTTATCCTTTTTTTAATTTAAAAGGAAGGTTTTAACTTTTAACATAGTAAAATTACATAAAACAAAACAGTTATCTAGCAAGAATTACAGTTATAATATCTAGTCTATTTGTATTTGGCAAAATTAACGAAAATAATTTTATCTATCCTATATTTGTGAGACTAAAGTTTTATATTTAATTTATCATAACCAAGAAAATTATAACTATTTAGTCTTTAACTACATCAAAGACCTCAGAAGGATACAATAATACCCAAGTAAACAGGAAGAGCATTGTAAGGAACTTTTCAAAAATCTAGAATGACAGAGACCG
>LZPO01066688.1:0-11264 GCA_001675575.1 Neotoma lepida
CCTGGCACTGTCAAGGAAAATGAAATTATGAAATTCACACTAATGGATGGAGCTAGAAACAATCATTCTTAGTGAGGTTACCCAGCTCCCAAAAGACAAACATTGCATGTTTTCTCTTACTTGTAGAAGTTAGCTTTTAAGCTTTAGATTAAGTGTGTATTGTTCAGAACGTCCACAGAGATGGAGTAGATACAAAGTACCAAGGTGAAAGAGATGATCTTCCAAAGAAAGGGAAATAGAATATAGTGTTATAAAGGGACCAAGAGTAAATTAGAGTAGGAGAATCAAGTGGAAGGGGATGGAAGGCAAGACAGAGCTTTACAGTGTCTCATTAACAAGAGATTGGCAGTCCCATTTGAAGGTTGTAGAAGTGAGAAACACTTGGGAAGCAGTAAAAACTCCAGCTTCAGCAGTCTGCTGTTGAAGTGCCTGGAAGAGCATCACCCCGTGTTAATTGCAAAGGTCTCTAAACATGGTATTTATCCCTCCTCATCAGTTTATTTAATGTAAATCTTGTCAGCACAGCCCTACTTCATCAATTACACCATTATGCCACTGTAGTAATGTGCTGAATATGCTAAGTTATACAAATAGAAATAAAAATGACGAGATCAAATGCATATACTGGAATGTTCTAGCTGTTTTCCCTGCATGTCGAGGACTATCATGTTTTGTGTATTCTTTTGAGAATGTTGAAATACTGTTAGCTGAATTAAGGGTTTCTTTGACTTTTGATCTAATTTGCTATTGAGCTTACTATTGTCTGATATCTGCTGGTCCAACTTAGAGAATATGGACGGTGTCTCTACTTTCTACCTACTAATTAGGCTCTTGTATTGGTTAAGTAAAATGTCAAGTTTGAATTCCATATGGCTTGTGTGTCTTAATTTTTAAAGTTTTCTTCTTTTTGTGCAAATGAAAAGCACAAATCTCCAGATCCAGGGGGACCATCCAGGTTTGGACTCCACAATGTCCTAATAGCACCAGGCCATCAGAAAAGTTTCAATTATTGACTGAAAATTTTTGAAAAGGGAGAAGAAATATCCCCATGTTTGACACCAAATTGTGATCACTGGCACCTTCCATCTTGATAGGTTTTATTCCTAACTATTGTCAGTATTGTAGCAAGTGTGATAGAATTTCATTTTGATATTTTCTTGCTCTTGATATATTGAAAACGTCACCCTGAATCACGTGCAAGTAATGGAAAGGTTGAGCTCCTGGAAGAACTGGTCCCTCACAAATGTTAGACACCAAGACTGTCACTTCAAGAACATCCATGTGCCAACTTTAATTTGTTGTCTGCAGGCACTTTGAACAGCTGTAGAACGTTTCTTACTGGTCCATCTCCCCAGTTGAGGGCAGCATCTGTGGATGCTCCTGTGAGATCCTTTAGCTTAGGATAAAGTGCTCCGTAAGCATCAGGAGTCGTCGGGAGTTTCTGGATCGATGGTTCAGTTTGGTTTCAGTTTGCTTGGCCTTCTCCTTCCATCCTGTCACTTGAGGACTCTTGCTCTCAGAGGCTTGGCAGGTCCTGCTTGGCTCCCCCTAGGGTGGCAGTAGGATGGGACTTTTCTGGGGCACTGAAGAAAGTGTTCTTGTCTGAGTCATGTCCCTGAGCTTTTGTTAAACACATCTGTGATCTTGGGTATTTTACTATTAGTTCCCGAACACAGCCAAGATCAGAATGGACTGGAGATCTTTTGTTGTTTTGTTGATTCCTAGGCCTTACTAAACCGGTCCGCATTCCCAGGAATAGGATCGCACATTTTCACTTTAGGCAGAGTTCTTACAACCAAGCTTTTGCATTAAGAAACCCAGAATGTTTATCCTCTCTGTGACTTCTTTCCCTAAACATGGAGTCAATACTACTGGGTCTTCTGTGTCCACCGTGTATCTTAACCCCAACCATATGCTTTCCTGATAAAAACCTTGCATTCCCACTGCAAGCAGAGACTAGGCTCTGATCTCTGTCTATTGAAGGACTAGAGCAAAGGTGTGTGTGTGTGTGTGTGTGTGTGTGTGTGTGTATCAGACAAAAATGCTAATATTCTTACCTTCTGGCTCACAAAAGAATGCAGGTTAAATCGCCTTCTCTCTCTATCTTGTCAAGCTGTGTTCTCAGAATTTTACAGGGATAGCCTAAAGGTTGTAAGGCTTATTTCCTTTGGTCCAGACTTGTAGCAAGGCTTATCAAAATTTGTCTCATTGTATCAAAATGAAATGGCAAGTTAATGACTTAATTCTACATTTTACCACTGATTTCCCACTCACAAATAGCTCACATTTCTCAGCAGTGGCTGAAGTAGAACTTGGGTCCACTTTGCGGTCCTCCTCCTTAACTAGTATGGAAGAAGTCTCATGCTCGGAATTTAGCTACAGAGTCAGGGAGTTATCAGCAAAGGCACTTGCAGCCATGCTTATGGATTTTACTTTCCGAGGGAGAGATGTACACCTTCCCATGCAGAACTAGAGCAGAATCCAGCAGTCCAGATCATTGACTTCCCGTAAAAGCATCTAGGGAGAATTAGTGTGCTCAGGGCCACACTGTGGGGTTGGAAGCCAGGTGTCCCTCGCACCTGGCAGTAGCTATTTGTTAAATCAATGGACTTCACGTAATCAGGTTAAAAGGAATCATACTCATGGAATTAGGATTATCTAGCTAGAGCTGAGGTTTGTGGTCCCAAGGATGAGCCCTGTTAGCTATTAAAATTAGATACATTCAGACATCTCTGCATATATGTCATTAGTGGCTTTGTCAGGAAGTCCTCATTTTTAAAAGTAGACATTCTAGCCACTTGGAATATACCTTCCCTAAGCTTCCATTTCTTACCTAGACTTCCTTTCGTAAATGCACAAACTGTGCTCATTTATTCTGTGAATGGGGTAAAATTTAGTTGTGTCTGTCTTTGTCTACAAGGTGATAATTGTAGGTTCAGTTAGTTGTTTCTAAGAGAAGGATACACTCAAAAGATGATGAGCCCAGCTGAGAATCTGGTAGTCATGTCTCACAAAGTGGAAATATCCTACAGGGCTTGTGTACATAGTTAAGTAACCCCAATGTTTCCGTTGTCCTATCCCCTTTAGAAGCCTTGTTAAAATGTCATAGCTAAGTTTTATTCTATTTCTATAAATATAAACTATGTTTACTATCATTTCTTTCATATGGTTCCCTGTATTTGTACCATTCTATTGTACAAGTCTGTATTGTTTCTTTCCTGATGGACTATTATAGAAGCTACTTTAAATGATGTTGTTATTGTGGTTTAAGTATGAAGCCTTAGTGGGCTTACTCACTAATAATTTTCATTTGTCTCTGGGATGCTTTACTGTTAATTGAAAGGATTTTCCTCCTGGTATTGCAGCAGTGACTCGTTTAGTGCAGTTAATTAGCACGATTATGCCACAGCTCCGTTTGCTCCCACACAAAGGTTTGCTCTTGTTTTTGTCAAAAGGATCATTCTCTCTGAGACTGCTGGTACCTGACAGGCTTTGAATAGCTAGACCTCTTATTTATTTTTAAATAGCCACCTCCCATCTTTTCTTGACTTAGGAAACATTTGAGCTTTGAAGATGCACTCCAAAGTGGGAAATACATTTTCTACGGATGCTCTTTTTGGCAGATCCTGCGCGAGTGAATAGATGATTTTAGATTAACAGAGCAATGAATTGATTGTGTGGAGGAGTGTACAATGTTCAGATAAGAAGCAAAGTATAGATGCTGCTTGCTCAGTGTTCTCTGTGTGTCTATAGGAAACACTGGGGAACATGGCGCAAGAAAGATGTTTTATGTTTGGGGGCTGTAGAAGACACCCAGGAGAGCTGATAGCCTGGATTAGGACACTGTGATCTCTTCCTCTAGTTGAAGTATTGTCTGATAGATCAAGTCTCCTTTCTTCTAGTGGTGAAGTTGATAACCTATCATTCTGTCATTTTCTTTAGTGTCTAGTGTATTTATTGCCACTAAAAAAAANTATTTTGGCTTTATTGTAGCTTAAAGGAGAAAAGTTAAAAGAAAATTGACTTTTCCTAAGTTGATCCCCACTCAGGCAAGTGTGATTGCCCTACACATTCCCTGCTAGGCACTTTGTGGATTTACACATGCTGGCCTTACTCTGAATCAGTCTGCAAATGTACTTTGNAATCCAAATTTATGATTTAGGCTTAATGCGTGCATATCCTTACTTTGCTGCTCAGTTTGCATTTTTAAGGATATAAGGTACTATGTTGCTGAATTCATGTCATAATTTACTTAATTAACTATGGTCCTACTTGAAGGAAAAATTAGGTGACTCAGGATATTTTAAAATCTTGCCTCTGTATATGTGAATTCTTCCACTTTTGAGTTCTTTCGACAATTACATGTCAAGGAACTTTCTGAAACAAAATGAATAATTTAGTTTTAAGCTTTTGGATATAATTTTCTTGCAGGTTAATAATAATACATTATCATTATGCTTTTCTTGTCATGAATATGTTTTTTTAAATTGGATACTATCTAGAGTGATATTTTTCACCTGGATTTAAAAAATGATTCTATTGTATAGTTTTATTTATATGGGCAGATTTGTTTTTAATGACATTTAGTGGATACATGATATTAAATTTTATGAATTATTATAATTTATTGAACCAATTTTCTGTATGGAAAGTAAATAAACTTCTGGGTGTTTTAAGGACTACATGAGAGTGTGACACAAATCTGTCCCGTAGCACACCTGACACTTGTGCAGCCTTTTTGTCCTTAGGTTGTTCACAGATATGGCCAGGGGCCTCAAGAATTTTGTCTTTGGTAGGAAGGTAAACACAGTGCTGGGGTTTACACTCAAGAGGAATGTTAAGTTCAGATGCCGCTCCTGAAGCGGGATGGATGCAAATATTCATTTTTTTTTCTCTTCCCAGAAGCCAAAAATCTTATATTACACGCTTGCACAGAAATTTGAATAATTATAATTAAGTTTGATTCCTATACTGGATGATAATACTGACAAGCATAAACATTTATCGGGGCAATGCTCCTTGTAGATGGGGATTATGGGCATTGCTTTATCTAAACCTCACAACACCAGTCCTTAGGAGTGAAGGCTTTCGATATGAGCGTGCAGTAGATATTTAAAGAACATACCCCCACTTTTATAAATGGGTAAAAAGTTGTATACCACTCTTCAGGTATATAAACCCAGGCAGAAAGAGGTTTATTATTTGTTCGTGTCACAGAGTTGGCAAGATAAGTAACCCAAAGCCTCACCTAGGAAAAATAGGAACTCTTTTATTCTTACCTGACTAGCACTTAAGCATGTTAGATAATAGTGAACAGAATGAGTCTTCGACCTTTAGAAGTAGTCCTCATGAGGAAAGCATAGAACACTGGTGCCTGGGACATGCCCAGATGAGTCACAGGAAAGACACACAAAGAAAACTAGGAGGAAAAGAGTTGGGTTGTCAGTCAGCTTCTTTTTGGTCCCCTTGCCCAAAACAGGGGTGGAGTGCCATGTCTGGTCCAGATGCTTCTTCATTAATGATTTGTGTCATCCCTTGTCTTCAAAATCTTNCCCATAACAGTGCCTCCTTCCTAGCAACCATATTAGAAATCTTCAAGGAGTTTAGATAACATGTAGGAGTCATCGGCTAGTTAGACTTAGCTATTTAAAACAGCAAATCAAGCAATTTGTTTTTAACTGTGGAGATGTGGGTGCCATTGAGACGATGGCTTCTAGTTGCTGCATATGGTGGCATTATAGTCAGTGGTGATGAATGGTGTGTGGCATAAAATGTCAAAAAGAAGTAAGCGATTTGATAAAAATACCTAGATGCAATCAGCCTGACTTATTTAATTCAACTCCTAATGACTAGAATCCTGTCACCTCTTGATTTTCAATTACATGGAGTGCCGTGCCGTGCCTTGATTATGTCTGTGCAGACTCACCTCCTAGTTTGGTGGCATTTAGGATACCCCGCGATGCAGGTGATGGGTCTCATCAGGATACTAAATGCTGTGTGCCTTCTGGTTTCCCCACAGCAGTTCCGCAGAGCATCCTGGGGCCTCCAAGCCTCCGTTAAGCTCCTCCAGTATGACATCACGCATCTTGCTACGCCAGCAACTCATGCGTGAGCAGATGCAGGAGCAGGAGCGCAGGGAACAGCAGCAGAAGCTGCAGGCAGCCCAGTTCATGCAACAGAGAGTGCCCGTGAGTCAGACACCAGCCATAAACGTCAGCGTGCCCACCACCCTTCCCTCCGCCACCCAGGTGCCGATGGAAGTCCTCAAGGTATGTGAATGTTGCCCTTGTGTTTGGACTGAGCCTGCCCATTCTCCACACCCTATGTGTCATATTCACTGGACTGTGTCTATGTTTGTCTCCGTATTAGAGTCTTGTTTATAAACATCATGTCCAGTGGCTCCTATGAGGCTTTGTCTTTTAAAAGAAGGCTTTGAGCTAACTGTAAATGTTACAGCAACCTGTGAGTGGTAGAAATGGTCAATGTTTTCATGACCAATCCCAAATGGGATCTTGTGTTTGTTATAATGAAGAACATTTCTCTATCTTCCTTTTGGAAATGGTTTCAAGTGTAAGAGTTATCTGAAAGAGGCCTCTTCTAGAAACTTGTGTGTATGTTTTCATAAATACTTTCCAGGGCTACACTTTATCTTTGCTCTTCAGTTAGCAAATCCTGCTGGCCCTAGAAGCTAATTGCTTTAGAAAGTCTCTTCAGAAAGAAAACTTTGGTCAAGCGCTCTGTCTGTGCCTTAACAACCAGACTTCATAATCCTTTTACTGAAGTGAGCTGTCTGCTTTCTCTTTGATTTCTTGCTGGAGTGGAAACTGCAGGAGCTTGTTAACGGCCTTCTATCAGGGACACATAGCTTCCTAATTACTAGAGGAAGTGGTAGCCGCTCTGAGCATGGACCTCCATCTCCCACATTGTCTCCCATGCCACATGGGGAGTTGCCTTATTTCATAAACATTTCAATTCGTAAATATGACTGGTTCAAGAAAATCTAGAAGTAGAGAAACTTCCTTGCTTTTTATTTATTCTTTTACCCATTCACCTAATTGATTGATCCTGAAAAGCCAAGTGTTCCTGTTCATTAAGCAATGTTGAACTCCTCAACCTGCACGTTCATTGTTGGTCTTTTGCTTTTATCCTTGTGCTCAGAAAAAAAGAAGTCCATCCATTCTCCCCTACTTAAAGTTTATTATTAAAGTAAACAGGAGTGATGTGTTACACACAAGCTCTGTCAATGATCTTCTCCACAAGGAAAAGGATTCTTTAAAAACCAACTTAAAATAGCACATATTTATTTAAAGACTTTAAAATTTAATGACACCATTGTGGAACTCTTTGGTAGAGAAACCAGTTGAAATTTTGCTAAAGCAAAAATAATGCAACTGATTTAGCATAAAATTTTAATTTAATATGACTGAAATTCTGAATAATGCCACAATTATGACTCTTTTATTCTTTTACCACCCCATCAAGCAAAAGCATCTTTTTGCTGTAGAATAAACTATACATGGAATCTCTCTGTTCTGCCTAGTAGAACTGATAGTCCCCATTTAATTGTTGTTTCCTGTTTGCAAGAGTCATTATCATTTTGTTTATACTTTANTTAAACAGTGTGACTTTTATAACAATAGGATGCAGAGAAGTGTATCTGTTTTATTCCCTATAATCTTAAGTTTTTTAACTGAAAAGCAAATTTTAGTGGTGACATGGATTTGAGCATAGTGGTTTACATCCAGTTTGAAGGTAATATTGTATTGAGGCATATTAAATTGAAATAGATTTTCCTATTAGAATGGTTATATGGGTTGGTGGAGAAATTACCACAAAATGAATGTGTAGAAACATCATTTCAATATTATCCTAAAGTTTATATAATTTCTAAGTGTTTAAAATTTTATTTTCTAGCCTTGTTACAATTAACATCTAAATGAAATAATTTGAATAATTTATGTATTTTTCCTTATACTCTACTTATTCTGGTAACACTGGATTGAACTGCAGTCTCTCCAAAACTAAAGAATACCAGAAAAATGCCCCAAGTTAAAGCAAAAATAAATTATTAAAACTAAACGATATGACCTGACTAAAAGTGCCATTGGTTAAAATTATCTATCGTGCTCAACAGTCATTACCTCTATTGAACCTGAGAGTGTTTCTTCTTGGGCTGTGTAAGAGAGTTGAGTGTGTCCCCTAAACGAGAAGGACTTGTTGGGCTAACATTCTGTGGGAGCTGATAGCTGCCTAGACAGGCTTTGGCGCTTCTAAGTCAAAGACCAAATGAAAACAGGATTTCATTCATCTGTAAGACACATAAATGTTAAGGCAAGTTTCCTGTTGGTGATTCCTTATAAAAATAGTTCCATAAGCTCAGTGTATGGAAATACTATGAAATGCTTTATGGAAATGCATANGACAGTGCTCTCCTTTATTCTTTTGTGACTTTTAAATCATATAACACAGTTTCATGAAGTAAATGGTTATAGAGAAACAGTTGATTTGTTTGCTCGTGGACAATTTTTGTAAATCTATATCTTCAGAACATTAGTAANGCAATCATAGGCTAATTGCATGCATTCTGATATGATGTATTACATTAAACACATTTTTTCTGATAGTGTAGCCTCAGTAAAATATTGATTTCATTTTTAAAGCTTCAAGTGGCAGAGTCAGTGTATGTCTTCTCAGTGAAGGCAGACAGGTACTGAGGTGGAGCATGCCCAGCAAGTGTCTCTATTTCCCACCGTGTTTGTTAGAACATGCTAGAAGAAAGGCCAAAGCTTAATTTTCACATGTACACACACAAAGTCTTGTCACCAGTAACCCACTATCAGTGGATTGAACTACTCATTTTGACAAGTGAAATCAGTGTTTTCAGGTTAATCCCTTTCCTTGGCAGCGTTTTACTTAAACTACAAAACTCTATGAAGCATGTTTAAAAATTGTTGACATCTGAAAACTTAGGACTCTTTGGAATTTGTGTCAGAGAGTGGAAATTCCCATAATTTCTTCCTCAGTACTTGGCCATTGCTCATGAGGTGTAGCCTCTGTATTCTATATTGATTTTATTAATTTGAGCATTTATTCCTCATATTAATTTTCACATTGGATGGCATGGAGTGTTGGGTCTTATTGTAGGTATTTGTACATTAATGAGGTGTTGACTTGGTTTTTAAGAACAAGCCAAACAATTTGGGAGGGTAACTCCAGCATGCTTCTTTACCATAAATAAACACTATGGGTGCGTAATAGATTTTTTCACAGTTAGGAACATACTTGGTATTTCAAATTGTGATTTTTAAAAAATTGCTAAGAACTGTTTCTGTAGCACTTTCTTCTGTATGGCAGGCGAGCCATACAGAACTGAGGCTTGAACTTGGTGTAAACAAAATTGAGTCACCAGGGACAACTTTTAGTCATGGTGGGTCTCACAGAAACATCACAGTCCTGACCGAGGACATGGTGCTCACGTACTCACTCAGTCTCTCCTGTCCCTGGCTCATCTCTCTGTCTTTAATTGATTATTGGAGCAGCTGATACTGTGATCTGAGACGTCAAATTCTTCAGTTGAATTCCCCATAGACCCTGGCAGTGCGGAGCATAATAATAGTTTATAGTTTGTATTCGTTTCTCTGTCGGGAAACTTGTAGCTCCTGTCCTGCTCCCTCCCTGTTTCTGTTAATTTAAGAATCTAAAGGCTAGCTGTTCTTCCCGTTGTACATTGAGTTTTCCCTTACCTGTTTTGTAGAAAGTGTTGATAGGTATAAAAGAGTTTGTTTGATGCTTTATTACTTTAGTATATTTCATTTAGTTTGAAGGAACTAATTTTTTCCTGTTTTTCTAGATCATTTCAGGAATTGGGCAAATTGTTTACCAATTACAAATAATGCTTGCTGTTCATCAAACACAGACATGCTTTTTACAGGACCCTGCGTATTGTAAACTGTGCTAACCTGGGCTGGGCATTTGCGGGAGAGGGGGTGGTTAGCTCATCAACACTCTACCCATTTAAGCAGACACTCTAGTGAGTGTTGGCTGCAGACTCTAGTGCATTGTGCATCTCAGACAAGCGTAGAGGTAGCTACATCCCAAACTTTTGTTCCTGATTTGTTTAACTTTTGTTCCTGATTTATTTAGCTGGTATTGATGAAGCTGAATCTCATCACAGTGGATGTTCAAGGAAGGAAAGACATGGCCTCTCTCAGGTCAGCTTGCCTTGGTCCCTGAGTTGGGATCTGTAGCGTNCCCAGAAGACATGACCTGCTGTGTCTGAGTTATCCACTGATTCCATGTTCATATATTTAAGATGTCAGTCGGTGTGACATACATGGTCTGCACACCTTGATTTCAGAGAGTTTTATAAATATTGGCACAGTTTTGCATAAAACTGTATGTCTTCAAGACCGTGTCATTATTTAGAGGGAGAAGGAGACTCAGTTTCCTTCTACAAACAGGTCTTCATCTCCTGCAGAGATACTTTATTTCCCTGGAGGATCAGACTTGTTCATTGTCACCTATAAGGGAATTTTCCTTATTTTTAAAACTCACTTAGTGAGTTTTGGAAATTGTAGGCTGTGCTTGTTAGCTCTCAACAGATTTCCACTGCAAGAGGTAAAATCCAATAGGAAACGTGTAGGTTGCCTTGCTTCCTATAGGACCTTTCTGCCTTTTCCCTCTTTGCGGCTCCACCGTTGCCTTTTACNGGGGCACCGCTTAAGAGATGCAGTGGGCAGTGTTGGGCATGACTCTGTGTGTATCTCCTCTGCATTGTCTCCACTTTTGAGACGGCACAATCCCCCCACTCTTCTCTGAGCCAAGTGGGGACTCTCACTGTGTCTCCAAAGCCAGTTGATGTCTCTGGTGTGCATAAGTGCCAGCTTGCTTGGCACTACCTGGGAGTGCCTGGAGTCATTCATGTCCCATGTTGCTTGGAAACCCCTGTGAATGAAGAGTCACTAATATCAGGGCTGGCCCAAGAAAGTATTCCACTGAGCTGTCCTAAGTGGCACAATCCAACTTAGCACAGGCCAAAAAGGGCAAGATGTGCAGTGAGCACTTTGGTCCAAGTTCACTTGGTCTCTATCTCCACTGCTTTTGTGATTGGTAAGTAGTGATACAGTGTTTGCTGGACAAGGCCCTCCCTACTTGTAATTTTAGGCAACTATCCACAACATAATATCCAGCCCTACAAATTAATTTGCATTTTTCTGAAAATAGGAAACATCAGCCCTAGTTACACTTTTACCTGGTAGTGTCAG
>LZPO01066688.1:19275-32201 GCA_001675575.1 Neotoma lepida
ACCCCCAGTGAAGACTAAGGGCTGGAACCAGCCTTCACACCAGGGCTTTTTACANAAGGAAAAAAAAATTTGTGAATTCTGCAGAGACCTCACATACATTCTCCTTCTAAATGCAGACGCTGCTGTGTTTAACAAAATACAAATTGAACATGTGAAGTGCATGTTTCAGTTTTTCTTTTTTTCCCGAGGGTTGTTTGTTTGTTTGTTTGTTTCTGATCAAGGAAAACCAGAAGCACAACCCTTGATCAAATCGGAGCTTGAAACATATGAAGCTGCTATGTTTTAAAAATCGGCAAAAACACGAGTGTGTGTGGGGCTTGAGAGGGTAGTGCTGGTCTGATGTCTTTCCTCATCATGGTCCATCTTACTGTTTTGATTCAGGGTCTCTGAACTGGTCCTAGAGCTCCTGGGGTTGTTTAGGAAGGCTGCCCAGTGAATTCAAGGAAGCTACCTGTCTCCTCCATCCCCAGCACTGGGATTACAGACCCTTGACCACAGCACACAGTATTTTGTATGGATGCTGGGGAACCAGACTCAGTTCCTAATACTTACCTGGCAAATACTTTAGTAACTGAACTGTCTTCCCAACACCAAAGAGTTAGAGCAGTTGTAGGTTTGTAGCAAAACTGAGTAGAAGGAACAGAGATTTTCCATTTAGCTTCCTCCGTGACCTCCACCCTACATGTGCACAGGCTCCCCTGTTGTCACTATCCCCCCAACCACAAGGTCCATCTATAGCAGGTAGTAAACAAGGGTATGAGTGTATCATTGCTATGTCAAGTCTGTACTTTACATCAGGTTCACCCCAGTACCTTCTGTGGGTAGAGAAGAGCATCTAGTGAATTTATCCATTCTAGTCATCCGAGGTATCTTTCCACTGCCTGGGGAATCTACCTGCTCCTCTGACATAAAAGCTGCTATTCCCTTATAGGAAACAGTCCTTTTTATTAAATGATAGTTAGATTATACTTTGGAAAATCGACTTAAAGTATAGATTTAGTTGAATATAACACAAAGCCACCTTTTTATTGTTACTATTATTCTGGACAGCAGCTAGCCCTGGATGCCTACTCTCTGACATCAAGGGTCTTTCTACTGATGTGTATGATCAAATTGGATTTTCCCTTGTCACTGGAGTGCTGACATCCACAAAAGTGTATTTCCTTCTTTTTCCCTTCACTGTCTGAGTTTTCTGCCTTCAGGTTGTAGATCAGGTCACAGAGCCAGGTCACACACATGACTTGCTCTCTGGAAAATGATTGGTTCATAACTTGGAAAGTGTCACAGAGAAAGCAGTGCTTTCTAATGCTGGAGTTCTTCAGTCCTTCATGGGTTGCGGGGGGGGGGGGGATACACATCTAGATGTGTATAAGAGACAGGTGTGTATGTGTGTGAGAGAGAGACAGAGACAGAAAGAGAGAGAGAGATAACGAGAGAGAACAAGAAAGAGAGAGAGAGAACACATGCATTCTTGTCAATATGGTTGTACATATACATGTATCTGTGTGTGGAGAGCAAAGCACACCCTGGGGTATTGTTCCTCAGAAACACGCTCCATTTTTTTATTGAGACATGATCTCTTACTGAGTTGGAGCTCCCTGAATGGCTAGGCGAGCTAACCATCTAACCACATGGATCCTGTTGTCTGTGCCTCCCTGGCACTGAGATCACAGGAGCATGCTTTGGTACCCACATGCTTTTTACGTGGGTACTGGGAATCAACCTCAGGTCCTCATGCTTGGACAGCAAGCACTTTACAAACTGCGCTGTCCTCCCATCTCCCACCCAGGCTCTGGGGTCCTTAATAGAGCTTTAGAAGACGCACATCTCTCAAGTGAGCCGTGCCACACATTCTGCTTCACCAGAAGACACTGCTTGCCTCCTCCTCGCTTGTCTTCCTTTCTTCCACNCACATTATTAAGACTAGGAAGTCAGGGGAGCTGGGAATATGGCTGGTCAGAACACCAGCAAGCCCTGAAATTCTCCCATCTCCGTCTCTGTATTACAGGTTGTAACCTGTATGCTGTCTATGCCAAGTTTTTACATAGGGGGTGGGGATTTGAACTTAGTTTCTCATACTTACATAGTAAGTACTTATACCCTCCAAGCAATCTTCTAGGCCCATTAAAGATTTTTCAGCCAGTTACTGTTGAATTACATTTCAGCAGCAAGGACATTTTAATTCTTAAAAAGCACCTGGCTCTTCAGGTTCTCAGAACAGTAATGATTGTGGAAGGCATATTTTGAGATGCCTGGCCATAGTTTTCAATCTTCTTGTGTGTGTCTCCCCTCGCCCCCCCCCCATAATGCACCCTTTACCTTGAGGTCATTAAAGTTGTTTTGAAGATTAACAGCAAACAGGATAATACACACAGAAAATTCTGGGAAGCATGGTAAAAATTGGGATTAAATTTTCAAGAAAAATTAGTAGAGATGTTGGGCTATCAAAATGGTCCTGATTCAGAAATTAAACTTTTGTTATAAGCCCAGAAGCCATCATCTTGATTCTGGAGCTCATGTTAAATATGAGTGACCATGTCTGATTCTATTAATAGTTAACTTTCTAAAGCATTATTTTTCTGCAAGTAGAGATTCAAAATATATTTAATTACAGCCTCTGGCTAAGCCCCAGGGCCTGCACTGTGGAACAAGCTAGACAGCGGAGACAAGCGGATTGGACTCCCAGAGTTTTCAAAGTTATTTGACTTAGAATTTCCTTGGTACATTTCTCATGCAGTAATCCACAGCTAAATTGCTTCCTGCCATCAAGACTGGATGTGTTTTGATCCATGTGTTCTGGAGTTGCCTGGCTTCTTCCTTGCCTNAGTCCATTTCTTTCTTAGTCTAAGGTCCTGCTGTCCCACCCCACCCCATCTCTTTATAATGTAAATACAGTTTTAGCATTTTCCTTTGTAGTCAGCAGTTCCTCTTCCTCCGACATTCTAGAAGCATGTCAACCCGAGTGCTCTGTTGTCAGTAGTGGTGACTGCATGGCCTTTCGTTTGCTTCTGAACCGCTTACCCCACTTTCAACATATATTCTACTTGAGATAAGACCGNAGGCCATTGCCTTCTGTGGATCTTGCAAACTTCACAGCTTTACTATTGTTCCTGTGGCTGTGAAATCAAGCACACTTACGTGGCACGCCCTGCCTGGACCTCAGGTGTGACCTTGGGGAAGTTCTGGGGCTTGGTCTCCATGTCTGGTCTGAGTAAGTGAGAATGCCCTCCCACCTCTGACACATGAAGAACCCACCCCTTTTTCTTTGAGAAGTGTCCACCTCCAACCGCTGAAGTCTCATCTGTGATAAGACAAAGGCACTGAAAACTTTAAAAGCTCTTGACTGGAGCATCAGGTTTGCTTGGAGGATTAGATATACGTACCAGATGTTGAGATAAAGAAGGGCAGTGCATATATCAGTTCTCTTGTAGACTAAGTCACCAGTTTCTCCTTGAGAGTGGCTGCAGGTGAGTCAGAAAATCTCTTTTCCTTTCATTGAAACAGTCTAATTATTTTTATCTAACTGTACCTTGCTAATTATAGTAAAAATTAATCCAGACTATCACTTACTAAATTTGTGAGCCTTCCCTGAAGGGTCTGTAAAGATGAGACTGAGCACGAACATGTGATGCACAGTGACATTGGTGTCAACCCAGCTGCCACCATTTCATGGACAGGGCCTCCTGAAGCCCCATACTGAATATTTAATTCTCGGGTTTGCTAATTCTGTACACTAAAACCGTATCTCTGATACAGTTCACGGTCACAGAACACTCTTCAACTCTTGTAGGCAGGAAACAATGTAGGCTGGGGTGTTCCTCTATGTTACATGTCATGCACATTTGGCTTTACCTTCAGTTAATATGTAAACACCGATTTTGTTGCGTTAAGAGAGACTTGGGTTGTGTTGATCACTCACTTGTCTTTCTGGAAGGCTTCCTTTATCGTGAGCTTGCCAATTTTTCCCTTCTTATTTCTCAGCTTAAGAGAATACTCTTATAGTTTTTGTATCCATATCTACTCTTCCATCTCTCCCCCCTCCCTTTACCCTATTTTCCATATACCACATACTTTTTATATACATAATTTGGAATCACACTGCCTACCTTAGATTACTAGCTCTGTCCTTAGTTAGCCTTAAACANGGGACAAACTCCCCTTTAAGTAGATCTCAGTGTAAGCCTTAGCTTCCTCATCTGTAGAATGGACTTGCTCCATCCTCTTGCTCATGTAATACCCGAAGTGGTCCGATTAATAAGCAAATCATGTTTGTGGCACACAGGGGTCTTTTGGGTGCATTTGTTACAACATGCTAATGTTGGGAGCATCTTGGGGCGAGCTTGTTCATAAAGAGGCAGTCTTCGCTGGGTGTTTGTCCATAAAGTGCCTGCTCCTCCTTTGGGCTCCATCCTGCCTGGGCTACAGGAGCTTAGCTCTCAAGGGAACTGGTAAGCAGCCCCAGGGTGTTCCCTCTGTGAGCACAGAACAGTCCTCAGGAAGGCAGAGTAAAACTGGAGGCTCTTAGTGTCAAAACTGTGCAGTTTGGGAGAAGAGACTGAAGTGTCTGGTGTAAGGCCCTCTGTGCANGCAAGTAGATGTTTAACCAGCTGCTGTTGAGTTAGGGATCTCTGATTGTTATTATCGGTGCCCTGCTTACAAAGGTCCGGGGGCTTTTGAAGGGACTGCCCCTAACCTCCCTCATTTCTATATGCCCTTCCCGTCATAGACCATAATTTTTGCAAAGCACTGCCTTTNCCCCCCCAGAACTTTATAGATGGAGTCAGAGCAGAAGCACCTGAGCCAGTGTCACAGTTGAGGAAATGAGTGAACTAACATGTGAGGTAGGAAGCCCTGCTCATTCCGGAGCTGGTTGCCTTTAAGCACAGTCTTGAAGGACACGGAGGAAAGACTGGATGGGTGGCTGTTACTTCTCCAGTCATGAAGACACTTGTTTTTGGAGCATACAAAGGGGCCACAGCTCGACCTCACAGGGTGGAGGTCATGTTCCTGCAGGGCCTAATGTTGAAGTACATTGAGGGTTGTGCCACAAAAGCCTAGGGTAAGATGTGTGGTTGAAGAGAGGGATAGAGGGACAGTATGTGTTTTGGGGTGTAGGTGCAGAGCATGGCAGTTGGAGGAAAGATCAAGAGAACATTGCACAGGGCCAGTGCTTGGGTCACATCAGATGCAGTGTTGACTGCTTTGCTTCTCTGATGCACATTTAGTCTCCTTTAGTAGGTGAAGGGCATCTACGTAGACTTTTCTGGGCATTGCTGCAGGTGAACCATTGGTTTTATAGGAATAGAATTGGCAGGGAAGTGATCAAAATTATTTGAGCAATAGAAGTATTGATTCCAGAATAAATAAGACATTAATGGTTAATTTTAAAAAGTAAAGTGAGAGATAAAGTGAATGGAGCATTGTTATATGACAAGGAAAGGGAAGAAGGCCTGCTCCTCTGGGTGTTTCACATAGAATGACATTGAGTGTAGTAGAGTCTATAGAAGGTCTTTGCCAAGATTGGACAAGAAATGCCTGTAGGCTAGATCCTACCTTCCATCTGTTTTTGTAAAGATGCTTTCAGGATACAGCTGTGTTATATGGCCAAGGGCTGCTCTTTGTGATTATTCTGTTCTTCTGCTGAGTGTTTTCTACTGATTCTCCTAATACAACTGGAGTCAGTGTATCAAACAAATACTTATTGACTGCCAACAGTATGAGGGTAGCCTTCTTTTACTGGGGATATAAATGGCAAACAAATTTTGATGTGACTTTATGGAATTCACTGATAGCAGTGGACATAAATGGTAATCGAATAATCACAGAGGTGGGTGTATAATTGCAGATTTGACAGGTACCAGACTGACCAGGGCAAGTCCCATGGATCTAGTGATGGGGGAATCCATATGCACAGCATGGAGCTAGTGATGGGGCATCCATGTACAAGGCATGGAGCTAGTGATGGGGCATCCATGTACAGAGTCAGTGAAAGCTCTCCCGTGTTCACTTGTCATGTGAAGAGTGAATAGACCAGTTTAGCAAAGAAATATAAGAAGAGAATCTTAAGCCAAAGAAACTGTGGACAAAAATCCTGTGACAAGAAGGAACAGACACAGAACAGAAAGAAGGCTGCTCTTACTATAGGCATGTTTCTCAACCTGTGGGTCATGACTCCTTCTGGAGTTGAAAGACCGTTTCACAGGAGCTGCATATCAGATATCCTGCACATCAGATATTTACATTACTGAATGAAAAAAAAAAGAAATAAAAAGGAAAAAACATGACTGCTCCTAGGTATGGCAGTGGAGAAAGTTTATTATAGATAAAAGGGAGACATAGTCAGAGGCAGGGGCATCTGGGAGAGTCCAGAGTGGATATGACCCTGAGCCGTGTGAGGAGATGGGGGAGGGGAAGGGGAAGGGAAGAGAGGGGGACCAGGTACAGTAGCTAAGGGGACAAAAATATAAAACAAGTGGGTAATCAAAATGGCTGGATTATATAGAGAAGAGCTGCCCAGCCCCCTGGGCTGGAGAGTTCAGGGTAGGGGTGTAGGGTCTGTAAGCCAGGAGGACCCTGTAACAGGTAGAGATTGAGAGGTGCTGGGAGAACCTGGTAGCCAGGTTCGCTTTAATATGTTAAATAGGCACCTGGGCCATGTGTCCCAGGGTTTGAAACTTAACAATTAGGATTCATAACAGTAGCGAAATTACAGTTATGAAGTAGCAACAAAAATGATTTTTTGATTGGGAGTCCCCACAACATGAGGAACTGTAGTAAAGGGCTGCAGCATTAGGAAGGTTGAGAACCACTGCTCTAGGGGACCTTGGTGAGAAGAGAGGTGGAAAGCCTGAGGAAAGGAGAGGGAAAGCCATTGACTTCTAGGGCCATGTCTAACTCAAGCAACGTGCTTGGGACTCAGTAGTCTAATCAGCATTTCAGTCCAGGAAAATTGTAGTGCAGAGTGTTACAAGAGAGGACATCAGCCTCGGGACTCTGGAACCCACCAGCAGAGCACAAGGGCAGAGAAAAGAGCTGCTGAATTGATGCAGAACCCGGGAGGAGCACTTGGAGAGCCTGGTGTGGTGAGGAGAGTGAAGAACGAACAGTGCACAAGAGGCTGGGGATGAGAAAGGACCCCTGAATTGGTCCCTGACATGATCCTTTCACACAGAGCAGGGGGAGGAAAAGCGGAACCTCAAAATTCTCGAATGGTTGGAGAGAGGAACTGGAAACAGGCATATATTCCATTCATTCATTCATGCATTCATTCATTCATCTCATAAACCATCATCAGATGTCTGCACATTGGAATCTAACGGTGAGGAAAATCACACAAAGGCCTTGTTCTCTGGGGGCTCTCTGTTAAGTGGGGAGATGAACACCTACTCAGTCTCCCACCACCATCCAAATTCCCGAGTGGCCAATCAAGGCTATGGTTAATGGTAAGACAACAAAGAAGGTGTGTGGGAATATATAGCAGAGGAAAGAAGGAGTTAAAAAGGGGAGAGATCACCTATTAAGGGACTCTGGAGCGGAAAGAGCATAGGCATTAAGTATGTGAAGGTTGTGGAGGAGTCCTTCCAGGAGACAAAGCAAAGCTGGTACCTGTGATGTCAGCAGATGTCACACTCAACAGCCAAGAAGTGAGTTCTACAGTGGTTGCTTGTGCCTCTGGAGGGAAAGAATTGTGCTTGTGTGCAAGTCTCCAAGAGGTCAGTAACCAGCACATCCAGAGCATTATAAAGCATCTTAATAATAAGTGTCTTTAGCTCTAGAGCATCGGGGTGTGGGGGTGGGGTGGGGGATAGGCAGAAAGGCAAGGGCAGTGGTAGCCAGACTTGCGGTTTAAGTAGTTTATTGTTTGTGGACCTGTTGCTCCTCTCTGATGTGATCTGGGCACATGGTCTTGAGAAGGCTTCTCACCAGCTCTTCAGGAAGCTGTCAGTTCAGGTACACTCTTAAGACTGCTTTTGAGGTTTCTCTGGGAACCTCCTGGGATAAAATTTTCTCAGGAGAGTCAGATCCTCTGGAGCCCCTACACAAGTTGTTATTTTAGGGGCCATGACTTTCTGGTCTCATCGGTGTCAGGAAAAAGGGCAGAGAAAAAACAGGAGACTTCTGAGAGGCATGAATTTCAGTGCCACTGGGTTTAATTTTTATTTTATTTTATTTTATTTTATTTTATTTTATTTTATTTTATTTTATTTTATTTTATTTTATGTATGTGGGTGTTTGGCTTGCATGTATGTCTGCTCATCATTTTCATACCTGGTTCCCATGGAGGCCTGCAGAGGCCATTGGATCCTCAGGAACTTTGGTAAGATGGTTATGAGTTGCCCTGTGGATGCTAGGCATCCAGCCTAGGTCCCTGAAGAGCAGCCTTACTGCTGAGCCATCTTTCCAGCCCCAGGGCCACGTAGTGTAAGTGTAAGGTACATCTGAATGTTGCCTCTCCTGGAGGCCCCCATGGGCAAATCAGAGTTTTCAGAGTCCCCCACCCCTTTGAAAGCCTTTCTTAAGCCTGTCTGCTTTGCTTCTTTTGTCTCCTGATTTGATGCCATAAGGTAAGTTTAATAAGAGTTCCTTCCAAAGGTTTTTGCTTACAAAAAGGAATTGATCATTGCCAGACTAGAACTGGGGAGGAAAGGGATGGATTTTCCCTGAAAGTACAGGCAGGCCCTGGTGGGGACTAAAGGTAGGAGTGGCCTTCCTGCCAGGCCACAGTGTCAGTGGGAAGCTGGCCCCCTCCTCCGCTCCCAGCTAATCCTCACCTACCCAGCCCTGCTGCTGGCTCTTTATTTATTTATTTTTTGCATTGATAATAAGTTTTCTGTGAAGAAGTTAGAATCGTGACACTTCCTGTTGCTGTTCTTGTCTATATTGTNTTTCTAGCTCCCCATTTTGTTTTAAGAGTGCCTCATTAATTAGTTTTACATAAAATGTGTGGCACCATTAAGTTTCCTTGTCTTCTTCCTGGCCCTGTTAACTAAACACCTCCCACATCCTGTTCTCTACTCTCAACCCCATTGACTCATGAGGTGACACTGGCTGACACTTGGCAAATCAGTGACCTTCTTTTGGAGCTAGAGTTGACAAAGCTGATATGAGACAGGAGTCAGGGGTAATCACTGTGCCAGCCATCTCTCCACTGCAGAAGAACTAGTGCCTCAGCCTATAGACAGCACTGTGTCAAATTCTTGAATTTGTTGCCTATTAAAATTGGAAGTTATTTTTGTTTGTTTTTGAAAAATTATATCCAAGGGGAAAGGTAGGTTCAAATACTATTAAGCATCAGAAGCAACCAATTNTAATCTTCCAGAAAAGTTGTTTAAATTTAAAACACACACCCCCTCACCAACTTGTGAGGGTGGAATGAGGTATGTGTGAAGCTTGTTGAGCTCTCTGGATGAAGGTTGCCTCAGCATAACTTCTTAAGATTTATTTTTAATTAAAAACAATTGTGTGTGTGTGTGTGTGTGTGTGTGTGTGTGTGTGTGTGTGTGCTGTCTCTTATACACATCTAGATGTGTATAAGAGACAGGTGTGTGTGTGTGTGTGTGTGTGTGTGTGTGTTTTAGAGATCACAGAGGCCAAAAGAGAGTGTCAGCTTCCCTGGAACTGGAGTTCCAGGTGGCTGTGAGCCTCACAACATGGATGCTGGGAATAGAACCTGAAGCCTCTGGAAGAACAGCATCTCTAGAGCCTCCAAGGAAACAGAAACTTCCTATGGGGTCAGAAAATCTTTCTTGAAGTTGAGTCCATCACTCATTCTTCATCCCTTGATTTTCATGTGAGGAAGGATTGGCTCTCCTGGCTGAGTGGATGATCGATGTCTTCCTCCACAGCAAGGCTTAAGCCAATGACTCTTAGGTTATTCTGATCTAAAATAGAGCCCTTTGAAAACCAGCCCGAGGCTCTTTTTTGAATATATGTATACAATGCTCTTTTGATCTTCAGACAAAAATACTACTTTTAATTACTGTGCAGTTGTTAGTTACACCCTAACCTCTGGAATGCTGTCATGGTTCTGGGCACATACAGGGCTTTGTGTTTGACTGGGTTATATTGACTCTGTCTTTGACAGTTTAAGCAATTTACTAGAAATTGCCTCTGAAACATTTCAATGTATACTTTGTTTTTAGAGAAAATGTGAAAACACCCCTCAAATGGGTTCAAATTTGAAAATTAAAATGAATTATATTGCTTTATTTTGTTTTTACAAAAAATGCAACAATGCTACTTTCTATTGTATTTCATTATTTCTAGCTTCATTTGTAGAGATTTTAAGCTGTGGATTCAGCCTTTCAAGAGTGTAAGAACTAGAGTTTCCTTCTTAGTGTTTCCGTTTCAGTTGCTGTGAAACCATGTGGTGAGAACTTGCTGTGTGGCCCAGGGACAGTTTTTTTTCTCTATTCTGTGGGTCTAGTTTGTGGTTGAGGATAGCGATTTCCATACTAGTTAATCTCTAGGATGCTCAGCTCTTAAACATAAAGCTAGCTAGACCCAGAGCTAGAACATGAGAGTGGCGTGCTATCTGGAGCTCNTCAAAACTTCCAGATGGGTCCCCATACTGCAGAAAGCCTGCTTTAGAATACTGAATCAAGGAGTTCGGGGTCATGGTGTGAGTTCTCTGTTGGATTATTGATGTTCCTTTATGCTGGACCAACCATCATGTCAATGGGTGTTCATGATAGAGAAGAGATAATAGGTGGACCGGGAGATCTTGGACCTCCAATCTCAACTATCATTAAAACAAAACAAAACAAAACCCAACCTGCTTTTAAAGATGGAAAGAGAACTTGCTGTCAAAGTTTGAGGACCTGAGTTTGGATCCCAACACCCATGTAAAAAAGCCAGCAAGCATTCACAGACACATACCCAACACACACACACACACACACACACACACACACACAGCCCTCTAAATAGTTCTTAGATGAGGAAACACCATGAGTCATCATGGCTAAGGGCAATGGTATTACTTGTACCACGTTAGCAGCCTTGTCATTGGTAGTTTCTTTTTTCATCTGGCCTTTTCAAAATGAGTAACAAGCAGGAGGGGCATTGTTGGGTTGCTAACTAATTACAAGTCAGTCATCTTTCCTAGTATCAGCTATGGCTGTCCTATGGTTCCTTTCTGTAAGGCACAGATGGCCTCATACTACACCCTGGTTTGGCAGGTAGGTGTTTAGGCAGCACGTGAGCAGGAGGCAGAGGGATCAGGTTGCCCAGGTTCTCATTCTGCTGTCCCCAGGTGCTAGAGTATGATCGTATAAGAAGAATTACCTAATTGGTAAGGAGCCCCTGTTTTCCTACCTGGGGAAAAACAATGTTAATGATAAAAGGCTGGTGGAGGATGGTCTGATACAATGGCCATGTATGTACAGAGTCAGCACTTAGCAAATGCCTCTAACTGCCATCCTCACCCTCATTAGCATCACCACCAATGCCGAATGACACATAGACAAACAACCTGCCGTATTCAGGGTGACGCCATGTTGTTCGTCACTTCTCATTGATTTCTGTCTCTGTTTACACTGTCTAGGATTTATATTTAGTTTTCTTCTTCTCATGGATATTTACTTTAGAACCTACTATATGCCACGAAAGGCATCAGGCACAGGGAATACCGTGGTGAACAAAAGAGGCAAAATATGAATGTTGAGTTTAGAAGTAACACTTCACTGCCTTTTACATTTTTTAGTTTTTAAAGATTTTATTTTTAATTTTAATTATGTGTGTGCATGTGTGTGTGTGTGTGTGGGGGGAGTATTTGCACATGAGTGCAGGTGCCTGCAGAGGTCTGCAGAGGCCAGAGGTGTCAGATGCCCTGGAGTTGGAGTCGTAGGCAGTTGTGATGTGCCAAACGTGAGTACGGGGAACTGAACTGAAGTTCTGGATGAAGAGCAAATGCTCTTAACCTCTTACCCACTGAGCCATCTCTAGCTCCCCCTTACCTTTTCATAGCCCCACATTTAACAATGAGAAAACTGAACTGATATGGGTAATCATTTTTAGGTTTCATGTATTTGCTCATCCAGTATCAACCACCCTAAAATCAGCCACAGAAGTGCTGTGTGCTCCATATGTCTCCTTCCTTACTTTACTCATTTCTTTTTCATTTAGATTTATTTATTACTTATTTATTTATGTGTGTGTTTTGTCTANGTGTATCTCTGTGCACCACGTATATGTATGGCCCATGGAGGCCAGAAAAAGGCATTTGATCCCCCTTGGAACTGGAGTTACAGATGGTTGTAAGCTGCCACGTGGGTGTTAGGAATTGAACCTAGGTGCTTCAGGAACAACAGTACTCTTAACTGCTGAGCCATCTACAGCCCCCTACTTGGCCAAAGCTTTTTCTACCAGTGAGACAGCCCAATTGCTGCTTCTGTGTGAACCTTTCCTTGATTTCCCCTTCTTCCTGCNCTCTCTCCCCTTTGCNCTCCACTCACCCTGTCACAGAAGGGTGCTTATCTGACTTAGGATCTATATGACTTTTGTGTTGCTGTGATAAAATCCATCACGGAAACAAGGAAGGGAGATTCCTTTGACTCTGTGTTTCATGGGCTACTCCATCCACCAGGGTAAGAGAGCCATGGCAGGGGTGGGCCAGTCCGTGGCAGCAGGAAGCAGCAAGACAACTGAGGTAGACTATGGTTGACCTCAAGTCCCTCCATGCTCCTAAGCTGGACCCTGCTTCCCAAAGAGTCTAAAACCTTCCCAAACAGTGCCACTTGCTCAAGTGTTCAAATGTTCAAACACAAAAAGGGAAATTTGNAACCATATCACTGTCACTAGTCATTTGCCCTTTCTACATTAGCTGTTTCTGTCCTTACAGACTGTAAGTAACATGGGAAGATGGCAGCATGCTGCTATGCTCTGTCTCTGCTCCTACCTAAGATGTCTCGAGTGCCTTTGATATA